>CM072514.1:36286444-36306444 GCA_036898135.1 Oncomelania hupensis | reverse complement strand
TACCGGGGCTTGGCCCCTGGGCCCCGGCCGGATTTCAGAGATTTCTTGATTCAGTTGTTCTCCACCCTGCTGAAAAATCGCTCGAGGGATCGGCCATATCTATTATATTCAACCTGGTTACAGACTATAATTCTCTCTCTCTCTCTCTCTCTCTCTCTCTCTCTCTCTTTCTCTCTTTCTCTCTCTCCACACACACGCACATAGAGAGAGAGAGAGAGAGAGAGAGAGAGAGAGAGAGAGAGAGAGAGAGAGAGAGAGAGAGAGAGAATTATATATACACGTGTGGTCTATAGGTGAATATGTGGGACTTGGGGCACACGAATGAAGATAATTATAGTATAGGAAATTATTATGGAAGAATATAAAACTGGAAGTTTGGCCTTGTGTGATGGTTTAGTTTCCAGATGTTAGAAAGGACTACAGATCGCCCAGAATGTATCGGTATGTGTGTTTGTTGTATGTGTATGTATGGGGAAGACAGAGAGATGGGGATGGGAGGTAAGAGAGAGAAATGATAAAGGGGGGAGGGGGATAGAGATTAGTCGCAATATTTTGACAAATACTAGCCAATTAAACTTGGTAACATTAATTAACTTTCAACCTTTCGACTTATCAACCTGTCAGCCATCAGGAACGGTAGCAGCAAACAGCTACAAACTCTCCTCTGCAGGCTGTCAATCCTTCTCAGTGCTTGGTCCTTCAACTTGGAACTCTCTCTCTCTCTCTCTCTCTCTCTCTCTCTCTCTCTCTCTCTCTCTCTCTCTCTCTCTCTCTTTCTCTCTCTCTCTCTCTCTTTTTCTTCGCAGCTCTCCGAACATAGCCATTTTCAAGTCCAACTTAAAAACTCTCTTCCTTAAAAATGTCTGATCTTGTCTCCATCAATAGCAACATTCCTTCATTTCTGACTCGGACCACCGCCGTCACACCGCATGCCTCTAACCCCCTCACTCCTTAGCTGCTGTCCTCCTCTCACCCCCTCCACCATCTTTTGTATTTTATTTTTCATGTTTGTATTATGCCTTTGCATAGTTTATTAGTGTCTAGTTGTGGTTTTTTAAAACTTGTTTTTTGTATGCCACTTCTCTTCATTTTTGTAAGCCACTTCTTTACGTCGGCGTAGTCATCAGCCGGTGTTAGTCTCGGTGGCACGATGCGTCAGTATCTTTAAACTTTGCTTCCCTGCTGGTTATGACGAATGATTAAAATTGGCCAACCAGCCGCATGGGGTCAGGGACGGCTGAACAGTCAAAGTAAGATTTATTATTAGGAGTAGGGCGAGTACTCTGTAGCAACTGCAACGATGCAAGTCACGAAGAATAGGCGGCCAGTGACCTTAATGTCAATCGAAAACAGTCTTGAAATAATCATAGCTGAGAAATCGCTCGAGAGATCGGCCATGTCCATTTTATTCAACCTGATTAAAGATTATGAATATATATATTCATTGCTTCTTTTCTGGTTCAGACTACCGCCGTCACACCGCACGCCCCTAGCCCCCTAAGCTGCTTTCCTCTCCCTCCCTCCCTCCCTCGCTATATACGCGCCTTTCCCAAAATTACCTATCACGCTCAAAGCGCGGTGATCTGTACAATATACACGCTGACATGTTTCACCCACTCTCACGCAAACACACGTCTGTCACTCAAACATTTGGTGTAAAGGCAAGGAGATCGCTTTTAGAAGACGGACAGGAAATGGATTTTTTTATTTTGAAATTTTAGATTGGCTGCAACCAATATCATTATTGAAGGGAGGGAGGAAACCGGAGTACCTGGAGAAAATCTCGTTGACCTGAATACTCTCGTACCTGAGACACATAAGTTCGCCTCTGGCGGGAACGACTTAACTTTGTCACTATTTTATTAATCCTCCGACCCATACAGTTTGAGGTAGGGGTTTTACAATAGGGGAGTAGGGGGATGGTGAGTGAGTGAGAGAGAGAGTGAGAGAGAGAGTGAGAGAGATGTTATATTCAAAATAACATCAGATAAATGAGTGGGGGAAATGTTAAATGTTAATAAGTGGGTGTGGTGGTTGGGACCTTCTCAAGGTCTTTGAACTACACGGTAGAGTTGCAAACGATTATGCTTAATTCCTAAGATTAAACATACATAGACTGACATTGTTGCACGCATTTTAGATAAAAACAAACAAAACAACAACAACAAACGAAAAAAACACACACCAAGAAAGCCAAGAAGTTTCCACGATTCTCCTTACGTTTAAGACGTTTTTTTGTTGTGTTTTTTTTTTTTAGTTCCAGCTCTTGCCTTTAGTGTAAGATAAGTCTGAAATTATTTAACACGATATTTTATTTTACCATTTTTGATCTAAAATGATCTTGTTTATTTATTGACGCCCATTGTTTCTTGAAGGTAGTTTGAAGCAAAGTCTGCGTGAAGTAGAGTTTGCGTTATTATAAACACGGGAGTTATAAATGCGAAGGAGTCTATGAACACTTTGATGTTAATATGTGCGCTATAAAAATCCTCGATAATGTTAATGGAAGTAATGATAACGAAACGCTGTGACTTCTCTGCACTGAAACGCTGTGACTTCTCTGCACGGAATCATTGAATAGTTTAACACAGGAGATATAATCCCTACTTTCTTGTTCGTGAGCTTAGGGGTTGCGAGCCAAACCCTAGAAGGTTTATTTGGATTTATGGCACAATCGCATGATCACGTCTCAACAATGTCGAACCTTGGAGCTAGTGCATCTGTCATCTCATCCGCCTGTCTGGTCCTGGCATCAGACATGGCCGTTTGTAAAGTTTTCACGGAGAATTTCCCATTGTTATATGGCTCTGTAGAGCACGACTTTTTGTCTTCGAGGTAGGTCGGCCGACGGGTAACGCGATCAGCTAGAAAGAAGGGTGTTCGACCCCTGACCTTTGGCTTGACTGATACTTTGTCAATCAGAGGCAAAATCAGTTTGTACCTATGTTTACCTGTTGTGAGCTGAAGCATTGGTAATGGCATTTAATCGCCGATAAACGCGAGGACGCTGGAACCATATTGCCACCCCAAGGAAGAAGCAAGAGAAAGCGTGTAGCATTTGGCCCGTCTTCAGAATAGAAAGAGGTCGGTCCGAATGTTAGAGTGGAGAGTGGAAAAGAGCAGTTTATGTTTTCTGTTTCCAGCGCAAAATGAGATCCAAAATGTATAGACAGGGTATCAGGAACAAACAAAGGAGTAGGCAGAATGAGGAGGAGGCAGAATAAGGAGAAGGCCGAGTCAAGCCCTGCTATCATGCGTGGTAAACAATGCGTGGGAGTAAACAGCCGACAAGCTGTCCATATGGCTTCATCCAATCACACGAAACGGGATGGAGTTAGCGGGTCAAACGGAAGTCCGAAGTCAGCTCATTTGTCTGAAGAGCCCTAAAGAGTTAACCAGACAGCTCGCATTTTACCGCACTGCTATTTGACAGAAAACGATTGCTCTAAACGTATAGTAAAAGGTTTGGAACTTTCAAATTATGAAGATGAAGGAGATGAAAGATAATGATGATGATGATGATGATGATGATGATGATGATGATGATGATGATGATGATGATGATGATCGGATCGGATTGATGATGATGATGATGATGATGATGATGATGATGATGATGATGATGATGATGATGATGATCGGATTGATGATGACGACGATGACGATGATGCACTTCTCAGCACAGCGCCTGTATTTTCTTTTTTTAAAACAGGTGTAATTTTGCCGCAAACTGTTATGACAGTGAGGGCGTATTCTGTTTTGGAAGGTAAACGATGAGGGCGTAGCGCTGTGCAGGTTGACCGGAAACATCACACCTTGGTCTGCAGCCTCATTATTCATTCCTCCTTTCTTAGGCACCGGCATCATTACACTTCACGTAGACACTTTACAAACTATAAACTGAACTGTGCATGTAGCACCTTAAAATCGATGTCCCCCTTCTTCTTCATCCCAAAAGTCCTGAACAGGGTTCTCTTTGGGCTGAGAACTTCATCGCATGTTTTGTTTCGATTGAAAACGACTCACTTTTGCTATTTTGGATCCTTGAGGCTATGACCAGTTTTATATGCGCTGTGTTTTCGCGCTCCCAGCTCGTCTCTGGTGGTCGCTGCTTTTCGAATGATTACTATTACGAAATTAAGGGTTTTCCACTGTACGCATGCGTGGAGGATGCAAACCTTTACAGAGACAAAATATATATTTAATTTATCGAACTCCCGTTTACAAAAAAAAGAAAAGAATATAAACATCATTATAAAATATCAACAAAACATACACATATAAAATGCCTACATTGCTAAATAATAACATCATAGGAAACCCTAGTGACTATTTGGCAGAAAGCGTCCAATATTTCCAAGCTGACCCAACAGACCTAATATACAAATGAGGAGGTTTGATAGAGTTTTCAAGAAAATAAATACTTGACTGGTCTAGTGAAGAAGAAGATAGTATAGTAGATTGATAGAACAGAATAGGAATGAGAAAGAACAAAGGAGAAAGACAGTGACAGTGGAAATTTAAAGCACTATATTTTCAGAACGTGGGGATATTATTTATACAGAAACCCCTGAACCCTCCACGGAGGACCTTGATAATGGTGGTTTGATAATAATTATAACTGTATTGAGCTAACGTGTGAAGTTTAACGCAAGATATCTGCTATTCGCAAGGCGTTTTCTGTGTAAATAGTATGAACAGTAATAATACTTTCTCAATGATGCTGTACATGATGTAGTGCGAATGTTGTGATGATGCGTACGAATGATGTGTGTAAGCGCATTGAGTTGTTATTCTAATGAAAAATGCGTTGTATAAATGCAATTTATTATTATTATTATTATTATTATTATTATTATTATTATTATTATTATTATTATTATTATTATTATTATTATTGTTGTTATTATTATTATTATTATTATTATTATTATTATTATTATTATTATTATTATTATTATTATTATTATTTCAATTTGGCCTTTATGTTGGTGCTTTTCCCCCTTTGTGGTCTGTATCTATGATGTCGAGCAAAGTGTACAATTAAAGTCTTGGCTATCGGTCAGATTTAATAGTTCAAAAGAGGCTACCCACCTTACGTGTGTTTTGCAGGCCCAGGGTTTAATATCATGCATCTTTCGCTAAAAAACAACAACTCGATGACAATAAAACGCTTGTGATAACTGTCATGCTGCTGTAGAACCGTTTTGGTACCCGCATTGAGTAGTTAATGATGCATTTACGTCCCCACACATTGTTCGCCTGCGAGTAAAAAGTCTTCTTTTAGGGCGATTAGCTGTAGTTTGAAAACTGAGATACATCAACATCTGGACACTACCTGTCTTCTTTTGGAATGGTCCAAAATAAATTTTAAAAAAACCAACAACAACGAATTGAATTACTTGTAGTCTACTGGTCTTCGTTTTTCTCTTTCCTGCCACCCTCCTTACCTCCACCGCCCCCTTTACCATCCTTTCTCTTTCTCGGAAGGAAACGTGGGCAATTTTATGTGGAGTTGTATTTGATGGAAAATCCAGCCGTGCTGAGAGAGTGTGGTGTGTGTGTGGGGAGGGTGGTGGGAGGTGAATTAGAATAGCGTCTGGTAGAGTGAGATGGGAAGCTTTGTGAAGTCGAATTAGCCGCAGAGAGACCGATTTTCGTGTCCAGAATATTGTCGGGAAATTATTTATCGATTGCTGTATGAACTAACTGGCCGACTATACGAAGGGCAGACTGAACGACTCTAGGCAGACAGATCAGTATTCATTTGTGTGGACTGCCCTACAGTACTGTCCTTCTGTCTTCTTTTTACCCCTTCTGGAATTGAAGAGAGAAGTAGCAATAGGGTGAATCTGGGTGTATCATCTTTTTCGACAGTTGATACATGCCGTAGAAAATGTCCTTTACTCTCCCCTCCCCCTTCCCTCTCCTCCCTCTTAAGACTAGGCGTGATGATAAATATACCGTTCGTTCGCGCTGCCGTTCTCAATGTAACCCAGGGTGTTGACAACTCGGCCGCAACCGGATGCGCCTATAATAATAATAATAATAAAAATAAAAATAATGATAATAATAATAATAATAATAATAATAATAATAATAATAATAATAATGTCATTTATATAGCGCCTTTTCCAAGTGACCTCAGTTCAAAGCGCAGTTCTCACGCATTTATACTTAACATTAACATCAAAATACATACGAAAAGAATTGAAGCAAGAATTAGACACTAATAAACTATGCAAAGACATGATAAATACAAACATGAAAAAGAACATTTATGAGTAAAATATACAAGACGAAGGGGGGAGGGGGAGGAGGAGAGCAGCTGAGGAGGCTCGGGGCGTGCTGTGTGACGGCTGTAGTCTGAATCAGAAAAAGAAGGAATGATGCTGGTGATGGGAGACAAGATCAGACATCTTTAAGGAAGAGATGAGTTGGACTTGAAACTGGCTATGTTCGGAGAGCTGCGGAGAGAAAGAGAGGAAGAGAGTTCCAAGTTGAAGGACCAAACACTGAGAAGAATCGACAGCCCGCAGAGGAGAGTTTGTAGCGGGAGATTTTTAGCATGAGGGTTTCAGAGGAATAACGAAGATTTCTAGATGGCTTGTAGAAGTGAATGTTCTGGGTGAGGTAGGAAGGGTCTAATCCATGGACGCACTTGTACAAGAATGTACAGATTTTGTGGGTAATCCTCTTAGATACAGGAAGCCAGTGGAGAGAATGTTGGAGTGGTGTGATGTGATCAGATTTTTTTTTCTTTTTGAGAAGCAGACGAGCAGCTGAGTTCTGAAAACGTTGATTCGGAAATAATTGAGGCGATTAGGTTGCTGAAAGTACAAAGGAAAAACTGGGTGCACAGTTCTAGCATTGTTTTGAATCAAAGCGGGTTGATCAATAAATTTGCGTAGGAACATCTGGTTTTTGTATTCTAAAATTAAATGTTCGTCTTCTCGTGGTCATCTCCTGACACCTCCCACTCCCCATAATCCCCCAATCTCCATTACCAACCAACCCGCTCCCTACGATCTCAGGAGGATTTCCTCTTTACAGTTCCCAGATACTCTCTCAAAACGTTTGGTAGAAAATCTTTCTCCGTCTGCACGCCAACCATGTGTAACTCACTACCTTCTGATCTCCGCCATGCTCAGTCGCTTTCTTCTTTCAAAACGTCTCTGAAAATCCATCCGTTCTTCAAACAACTGTAAATAGAGCAACTACTTTCATTGTTTAGCCGTTACAGTTGCCTGACCCCTCTTCCCATCTTCCCCCAATGCCTTACTCTCAAATATTATATTAAAATAAAATAAACTTACACTGTCGTAACTGATCGCAGTTTCTGGCTGATCTGCACATTTTTTAAAATTGTATTGGCTGTTTTGTGCATTTTCGTGATAAGTATTTATTTTTATGTTTATTACCTATGTATTAGTTTTGTATTCTCTGACATTGAAGTATAATTTACACAATTGTTTATAAATGTATTTAAATGTTAAAGCTGCTACGTTTATTTATAATTGCATTTTCAGTCTTAAAATATTATTAATATATCATTTAATTATAAGTGTTGCAGTTATTATTATTATTATTATTATTATTATTATTATTATTATTATTATTATTATTATTATTATTATTATTATTATCATTATCATTATTATTATTATTATTATTATTATTATTATTATTATTATTATTATTATTATTATTATTATTATTATTATATTTATTTTTTTCTTTTTTTAATTCTATCTATTTATCTATCTTATCCCATAACTCGGAGGTCGTAGGGGCATCACAGATGATCGTTTAACCAGCGTACTCCATCTTTCCCTGTCCTCAGCAACCCTGATTGTTTCGCTCAGTGTAAAACCAGTCCATTCTTGAATGTTGTCCTCCCACCTCTTTTTCAGTCTCCCTCTTCTTCTACCTCCTTGCACTGTGCCTTGCAGGATGGTCTTTGCAAGACCTGATGATCTGGTGACGTGGCCATACCATCGGAGTTTCCGTTTTTTCCCCACTGTGAACAGGTCTTCGTGTTGTCCAATGGCTTGTGTGATGGTCTGTCGGACTTCGTCGTTGGTGATGTGCTGGGTATAGGAAATGCCCAGAAGTCTTCTGTAGCACCTCATCTCCATGCTTTGTATTCTTCCCTGTGGGTTCGGGCACTGATTAGAATAGACCCAACGTTTCCCGACGTGTCGTAAGAGGCGACTAACAGGGGTGATGTCAGCACGGCATCACTGGGCGAAAGTCTTCTACACAGAAGTCACCGGCCAGGACAGAGGAACCTCATGTTACTACAGGTTCAACAACCACGTGCTCGGGGCCAAGGCGAGCCACACTGTATTCGTGGATATCGGCTGTGGCCAACAGCCTGGTGAGGATTGGGCCCTGCCAGGTCTTTCTTGCCCAAGACACACTGCATGATGAATAAAACTATTTTTTAAAATTATTTCTTTTAATATTTTTTTTAAAAGTGTTATTTTGGTGTATTAGAGAATCACTGCAGTTTTAAATCGAAGGTTTGAAACACGTTCCCGGTTGTGCATTTAAGCGTTTTTGCAGTTTTCGGCGGCACTTTGCAGCCAGAATGAAATACGCTGTAGGTTTAAATTAAGCAACTCTTCCAGCTCCAGCTGTGCTAGGTCTTGCAGCCTCAGACAGATTATCTGGGAGCGATCAGCTGGAGCTGGTCCTGTTTCGCTACATTGTTCTATGGGCAAGGTCGCTGGCAGGTGGGCGTTCTGTAGTTGAGCGCCAAGTGTTGTTTTGTGAATGAATGAACCATCTATGGCTGAGCGGTCATTCATGGCTGGCCTGCAGCCAATGCACAAACGTATGCGCGCGCACACAGAAAGACACACGCGCGCACACACACACACATACAGTGACACACACACACACACACACACACACACACACACACACACACACACACACACACACACAGCCGAGGAGGGTACACAGTATTATCATGACTTTCCTGAAACACAGGCGCGTGCGCACTTTCAATCAGGGACTGTCGTTAGGGTCATATTTCGTCCCCCTTTTAAAGTGTTCGCACACTAACCCTAACCCAGCCCTAACCCAGGGGCGGATCTTGTTTTTGTGCCACTTGTGCACGTGCACACCCCCCTGGCGGTCAAAAAAAAAAAGGAGGGAGAAAAGGAGAAGAAAGAAGAGAAAAAAATTACTAATTCTCTTCTCACTCACCACACAGTTTCATGTACCTCCAAATTATGTTTTTTTTTTTTTTTTTTTTTTTTTTTTTTGTGTGTGTGTGTGTGTGACCAAACTTGTACATGCATCACAGGGTCCGTACAAGGTCTGGAAAAGTCTGGAAAAGTCTTGGAAATTGAAATTGGGTTTCCAGACTTCTGGAAAAGTCTGGAAATTCACAGTAAGGTCTGGAAAAGTCTGGAAAATTGGACTCGTTTTTTTCAAGTGGGTCCTGTAAACGTACAGATCACCAAAGAAATGCTGTTATATGCATCCTCAGCTCGTGCCAAGTATCAAGAGTATCTGGAGAAGGAGAAGGAGACGATCTCTGCCTTGAAAAGAAAAACAGAAGAAACTGCGACCATCCGTGGCCTGAAGACAAAGCTGCAGAGGCTGATGACAGATGCCAAAAGCCTATTTGAATCTGCTGACCGGCTAGCAGAAGAAGCAGCTGAAAGCAAGAAGATGCCACTTCTGGTGGAATCCAATGCTCTGAGAAAGAGAGCGAAAGAGATTCAAGCCGAAGTTGATGGCTTGACCAAAGAACTGGAAACGCTTGAAAAAAAAAGTGACTGTAGTGAGGGTATGTCTGTGAAACGTTGTCATGCAATTAACTTTGTTAAAGCTTCAAAAATAAATTGAAATTGAAATTGAATTGCACCAGTTAAAATATTGAGTCTTGAAAAAGAAACTTTCAGTCTGGAAAAAGTCTGGAATTTTGTTATTGATTTTCTGTACGGACCCTGCATCAGGTCAGTTTTTAATAAAACTGATGTGAATGGCTATTTCTTGTTTTATTTGCAGTAACTTTATCTGTCTTTGTATAAGCCTTTATGCAAGATGTTCTGCTATTGTAATTTTATCATCAGAGTTTGCAGAGGGGTGTTTGTGTGTGTGTGTGTGTGGGGGGGGGGGGGAATCTAAAAGAGGACTTTTAGCACAAAACAATACTATTTTCAGTCCTTAAAATAATGCCCAAAATGCACCAGATTGCACAGATTTTAACCATTATTTTCAAATTTTTCCGGGAAGGCATGCCCCCGGACCCCCCTAGTACACTCGCCTGCTTCGCAGGCTCGCGCTTGTGGCTACGCCACTTCGCTTTATATCCGCAATGGAAAGATCCGCCCCTGTAACCCTAACGGATCATTGTTCTGACGTCAAAACAATTACGTCTGTCAAAACTGGTTATGTAGATGTTTACTGGTTTCTCAAGATCACACCGTGTAAGTATGCCCCCCCCCCCCCCTCCACGCACTCACACGCACACAGGCGCGTGCGCACTTTCATTCAGGGACTGTCGTTAGGTGTTACTGAGGTAGCCCCCTAAGTCTGATCATATCGGCTGAATGATTTAAATGGACCATTTTTCAATTCTGTAGCTTTTGTCTATATGAAGATTTTATAATGTGAATTGTCTCCAGACGGGTGTAGTACTCAACACGGGCTTTTTCTTCTTCTTCTTCTTCTTCTTCTTCTTCTTCTTCTTCTTCTTCTTCTTCTTCTTCTTCTTCTTCTTCTTCTCCTGGTCAGCATACTTATTTTTTAATCCGTAATAGTTGGCTACTTACACCAAAAGAGAAGGCGAAGGAGTAGGCGAATAAGAAGAAGGTTCCTCAATGTGCTATAAAGTTAATAATGTTGGTGCAGGCGAGCAATCACGCAAGACCATTACTAGTGTTGGCGTTGATTGGTTTTACAGCAGAAACGACCCTGAAGCCTCACTATGACATGACTTATGATGTCAGTAAGGATGTATGCAGAGCCCTGTCCACCACACCCTTCATTCAGCACGTTATTCACTCTAATAAAAATTAATTTTTAGACGTTTTCCCTTAACTACCGGCTCTCATTATGTTTTTCAGTAGCTGTCAGCGTTGTGGTCTTGATTCGATTCGGCTTTTAGCAGTCCGCTGGACCCTATAAACATTGAATATTTATCTGGCAGCGTTGTGCGTTCTGCTCCGGTTTTAACTTGAACGCGTATTCTCCCCATTAATCCCCCCACCCCTATTCCCTCCCACCCCATCCCACAATAATCAATGTTCGGTTTGTTGTGTATATTATTATACTACGGTCACACGAAACACTGTTTCAAAGTTGACGTGTTAGCATTTAGAATATAGTGCCAGTAAATCGATATCGTCGGGTTAATTCAGTGCACAGAAACCAACTTAAAGCTCCTGTTGGTTGCCAACATTAGATCAAAGTTAGGTTTGCATATAGTTACGGTAAGATGTAATCCTAGTTCTAGTTTTAAAGTGTTATAATGTATATATGCCAGTAAAATCAAATCCTTCTAATTGTTTAAGAAAAGCGATGACAGCCTTTGTGCCTTGGGGGTCCGGAGGGAGGGGGAGGGGGTAGAAGAGTTAACAGGTGGTTTTATGATGATCAGCCAAAGTAATAGCGAGTGAATGTCAGAATGGCTTGGTATTTCCCTACAACTGCTCGCAAACACCTTCTTCTCCTATTAACTACCATAACAGTGTTAACTGTTGTCACCATCCCCGTCCATTACCACTGTGTTACACTGGATGTTGTTTTTCTACCTGTAGTTGATTCAGCCCCGATGCTTGAAATCCTGATAGGTGTAACTCAGATTCGTTTATCCATGCAACCCGTTCAATCATCAACAAGGCAGGAGTCGTCGTTTGAAGTTTTCCACTTTTATTCAGCATACATCAACAACTGCATACAATCGTTCAATCGCTTTTCATTTTACAATTCTCGACTATCAACTTTCCACTTTTTACAACTTTCTCATCTCTAATACAACTCTCTCTACTTTCAACTCTCTCTACTCACCAACAGTGCGGTACTATATATAGTCTCTACATACTCCGGAACAGGCGAGAATACCCCTGCATAACACACCACAACCAATAAGAAGTAATTTCATCGTCACTGTCTCACGTCATACAACCTTATTTGGGATAGAAGCTTCTATAGTTACCGCTAAAATTATCCATACGCTTCGATCGATAGTAAACAACCAACTCCAGAAAATTCTCAAACAATATCGATCAACTAAAACTACCAACGCCATACAAAGCCTCTTCTAACAACAACGCAAAACTGCATGCCTAGAAAAATAAAACGTTCTGATCTATCGCGCGCGTCACACACGCAAGCCTACTATCGTGCGTGTTTCACACGTAAGCCTACCATCGCACGCGTCTCCAACGTAACACACTGCCACCACTACTGTCTTTTCTCCGTTCTCCTTCTCCTCCTTCCCCACTCCCTACTCACTCCTTTGGAGAAAGAGCGAGGCAGAGAGAGAGAGAGAGAGAGAGAGATTGAGAGAGAGAGAGAGAGAGAGAGAGAGAGAGAGAGAGAGAGAGAGAGAGGTGGCGCAGTGGATTAGTCGCCGGTTCCCTATGCCGAAGGTCGCGGGTTCGATTCCCGCAAGGGGCGAGCGAACATTTGTGACTTAGGTACGAGACTATTGAGATCACCGAGGGTTTTCTCCGGGCACTCCGGTTTCCTCCCTCCCTTCAATAATGGTACTGGACGCAGTCAATATAAAATTTGAAAATAATGGAGTGAGTTTAGGGTGGGTGGAATGCACACCCGCTGCGCGGATAAGGAAGACTTTTGTTTATTGAAATATTTTCGATCTTCCATTTCTGTGACCAATACCAACCTTTTTTGTTTGTTTGTTTGTTATTTATTTATTTTTTTAATGTCTTTGTCTTGTGTAATGACATCGTGTATTACTTGCAGATAGTTTGTTTAATATTAGTTTTGTTCGCTTGCACCCCCCTGTATGTTAATAAAATTAAAAAAAGAGAAAGAATATAAGTGATGATAATGATGATGATGTGGTTGTTGATGATTTGGCTGTTGTAGTTGCTATTGTTGTTAATATTGATTATGATGATGATGATGTTGGTGATGGTGATGACGAATACAAATCCATACTAATTGTGTTTCCTTTTTTTTTTGTTCCATGTTCCATGTACCTGTCTGGAATTGTCTGGGCTCGCAGGTATGTTTTAATTAATATTCCGTCAGCGTCTTACATTCAGTTATCTCGTTTATTTGATCACTCAGGCATTCTTTTATAATATTTAGCTATCATCATTCTTTGCTATCTCTTTATCTTTCTCGCTTTGTTTTTGGTCGGGTTTCTTCTTCTTCTTCTTCTTCTTCTTCTTCTTCTTCTTCTTCTTCTTCTTCTTCTTCTTCTTCTTCTTCTTCTTCTCCACCACCTCCTTCTTCGTCTTCTTCAAAACCTATTAATCAATTTTGCTTACCTATGAAACTTACCCCTTCTCCGAGAGCTTTCGCCGGTTACTACGGTTTCCTCCCTCCCTCAATAATGGATGCCAGTTAATCTCTGTAATTATTTTTGTTGTGTCTTGTGTTTTGTCCGCTTGATGGAGAGCTTAGCTCAAAAATGTGCATTGTATCGTTTTGTCTGTGGTAGTGGTGTTGTCCAATTTAGCAATGTTTTTTGGCTTGTGTACTTATTTGTTTTTCATAATGGTACTTTTTTTTTTAAAAAGGAAGCTGTCCTCTGTTTTATTCCTTATGATTATTTCAGAGATAAAAATTTATTTTCTTGAAAGGGTCCCGAAATCACACATTTAACAACCCATGTCCTTTTCAAATTCACCTTTAGTGTTGCCCCTCCGAAAAAAAATGAAGCAAATAAAAATATATATATATGGTTTGATATAAATTGATAAGTTTATTGGTTTATGTGCTATTAATAGCGTGAAGGTTGATTCCCAAAATAGCAGGTGTGTACTGGAGTTATGGTGGTTTGTTGTACATATGAAGGAATAAATATCTAACATTCCAATCTTAGCGATCGGGTTGAGCAACGCTTGTCCAGAATTAAAGCATCGTTTAATGTGACAAAAATGCAATTTCCAAGGTAAACTCATCGTCCCACTCACACATACACACAAACACACCCACACCCACACCCACACTCACACATACACATACACAAACAAAAAAACTCAAACAAAAAACTAAAAAAAAAACTAAAAAGACATAATTGAAACTTTTAGGTCTATCTTGATAGCGATCTCCGCTGATCACCGCGCTTTGAGTTTGAAAAACACACGCTTGTATAGCATTCTTTTAAAAGGAAAATTATTATTATTATTATTATTATTATTATTATTATTATTATTATTATTATTATTATTATTATTATTATTTATTATTTTCTTATTTTTTTATATGTATGTTTACAAATGTTTGTTGTTATTATTGTTGTTATTTTTTATATTTGTTTCCTTTCAGTCGCTTTACACTCAAGGTTGTTGAGTATAATGAATCGGTACTCTTTATTAAGAACATAGTAATGAAACACATTCCTTGCTTGCCTTTTTCGTTTTGCAACGGGACAATCGTTTTTCCTCCTAATAATAATGTTATTATTTAGCAATGTAGGCATTTTATATGTATGTGTTTTGTTGATAATTTATAATGATGTTTGTATTCTATTTTGTTTCTGTAAACGGGGGTTCGATAAATTAGAGTACAGCCTCAGCGTCCCCTGCGTGGGATGTCTTTATTGTAAAGTGACTGGCTGGTGGAGAGCTTTCAGTTTTACCACTAGGGTGGTTTCAGCAGATCTTGTATGCGGATCAGGGGTTGTCCGGTCCTGATTTGGCTCGGAAGAGTCCGCTGGACCTAAAGCAATAAGCATGTAATGTAATGTAATGTAATGTTCCTCCTAATAAAATATGTTTACAATGTAACATTTCCTCGCGTGGAGATGCACCAGAACAGATTTTTAAAAAAATTGTTTTTAATCAGTGGAAGTTGACATTTCTGATATCAAAAGGTCAGTTTGGGGTTGGCGAGATGTCAAACAACTGGCGCTGCTCAAGTAGTGGGATGTGAAGGATTATATTTAGGAAAGGGATGCTGACGATCAGATCTGAGTGGGACCAGGCACTTTGTTTGAGAGGTGGGGGAGTCAGGGAGCACAGGAGATGAATGTAGCGTTTCGGGGAATTCAAGCTTTGCGTAGGGTAGGTGGCGGTGTGTTGTTTTTAAGGTAGCTTGCCCAACAAACACCTAGAACCTAGAGTAACCATTTGAGAAGGTATATATATTTTATGCGTGGGCTGCCCAGCAGGAACTCGGTTGACTTTTTACCCACAGTTTGACAGAATTTGACGTTGCAGATAGTGTCAAGCCAGTTTGGAGTGTCCAGCACAACAAACAACGCCTTAAGTGCTTTTTGGCATCAAGCAGGTGCGATAACTCGGTACCAGATTAGCTGTAATAGCATATTCACAAGAGGTCAGCATTGGCTCTCCCTTCCCAAGTACATGTACCTGGGGGTCGGTGAGCTCTAGAGGCCGCTACCCCTAGCTTTTCTTTTAGTTTACGTACGGGTAGAAACTTGTTGAATGGATGAAAATAAAAACCCAAAAATAAACATAACATAACATTACATTACATTACATTACATAACACAACATTAAAAAAAAGTCTAAAGGCATCAGTGTGTACAAGACATTGGTCATTTTGAGAGTGATTTTATTTAATGACCGTTTGGCGTTTCGTAAACTCACGTGATCACTGCTGATCAATGGCTGTTGACTTGATTGACCATGTAGGAAAGAAAATACGCGATACTAATGAGTTATTCTGAATGGAAATATTGTTAGCGAACTTTATTAATATTTTTGTTTGTAAAAATTTGTAGTGTACAAAACATCTCTTGATTTTGTAAATTTTTAGTCTGGGCTCTCTCTCTCTCTCTCTCTCTCTCTCTCTCTCTCTCTCTCTCTCTCTCTCTCTCTCTCTTATTTAATGACCGTTTGGCGTTTCGTAAACTCACGTGATCACTGCTGATCAATGGCTGTTGACTTGATTGACCATGTAGGAAAGAAAATACGCGATACTAATGAGTTATTCTGAATGGAAATATTGTTAGCGAACTTTATTAATATTTTTGTTTGTAAAAATTTGTAGTGTACAAAACATCTCTTGATTTTGTAAATTTTTAGTCTGGGCTCTCTCTCTCTCTCTCTCTCTCTCTCTCTCTCTCTCTCTCTCTCTCTCTCTCTCTCTCTCTCTCTCTCTCTCTCTCTCTCTCTCTCTCTCTCTCTCTCTCTCGCCAGAAAGGTAGAGACAGCTTATGTGGGAACTGACTTGTTCGGAAGTTCCAGAAAGAAAGATTTTAGCCTACGTGACTGACTTATCAGGATGGATGAGCGCTCGCAGGCAAGGCAAGCTTCATATCGTGTCAGTGTGTTGCTAGCATGGAGACCTGCTGACGTTGTTCAGATAGTTGCAGTGATCTGACCACTGACCCGACTCCGGTTGAACGGGTGCGTCACAGTCTGGTTGGAGCAGTTCTCTTTGGAACCAAGGGTAATGGTTTCATCGTTTCTGTAAAAACGTTGAGTAAAATGTTCAGTGTTGATCGGAGATCGCTTGCGTTCTTCGATTTAAGATGTATGTATCTCTCTCTCACTCCCCTCCTCCCCCTTCCCTCTCTCTCTCTCTTTCCCTTCCTCCCTCTCTCTCTCTCTCTCTCTCTCTCTCTCTCTCTCTCTCTCTCTCTCGTTAACGTCTGTTGCTCGTAATAAAGGTATTTCCTCCCTGCTTCCTTCCCCTGCACCCAACTGACGCTTTTTAGATACTCGTCTGCTCTGTTTTTCGCACAGAATCGGAAAACCTCTGCCACATTAAGCCGATTATGGGGGTTTAATAATGGATTTTATGAAACTTTAGATTTTGTCATTATTTTATTTTTAAGTCGTAGTAGTTGGACAACAGCTCATTTCAGACCTGTGCGAAAATCCCGTCTCACTCCCCGCCCCCTCCCCCACCTCCTACCCCTTTCCCCTCTCTTTCTCTCTCATTTCATCTCATCTCTTCCCTCCCACCCTCAACGAATGTAGGGGAGGAGGGGAATGGGGGAAGGTTGATACTGAAATGTTATCTGCTGTACGTGTTACTTCTGCATCCCCTCTTCCGCGCGTGCAGCTCTTTTCAAAATATTTGCTTTCTTCTGTCGTCACGGTAGCTGATAGTGAGGTTGCTGACTCACTGGTTCTTTCTTGTACAGCTGACGTCCTACAACTGAAACCACAGCACAGAAGCTACAGCATGTCATCCTCGCTAGCTGTACTAGAAACACACAGAATGTATGCTGTGTTGGTGCAAAGGTAAAAACGAGAAGTTATTTTCCACAATGACGTTGCTCTTTACTTGGAGTTTCATTTCTTGCAAGCCGAAGTACGAAGCCAATTTTGTGGCGGATTGGAAAAGGAGACAGGTTCTTTTCGAGGTATAATCAGTGTGGAAATCAGATGAACTCAATTCAGTCACTACCAGTCGTAGACTTTGAGACTTTTTTTTCCTGACTAGTGAGCATCCAACACCCTTAACAGAGCCCTCCAATAAATTCAACATGTTGTACGAATGTAAGAATTGTACGAATTTAAGAATTGAAAGAACGTGTTTTGTTTAGTTAGATAAAAATCTAATATAATTGCACGACGACGAAAAGTATCATGAAGCTCTGATCGTCAGAAGTTACTTTATCCAAGACAAGTTTTGGACGAAAAGAGGGTGTGGAGCCGTATAGAGAACTTTCTGTTGGTAACTGTCATCTGTAAAGTTGTTGTTGATGTTTTCAACGTAGGGCCTGGTTGGAAATCAACTCCACTATTCACACTTTTCTGCTATCCTATGCACCAACGGGAATCCCCTCAATGAAACATACTTCCGGTTTTTTTCTCCGCGTGTTTTAGTGAGTTATTTCCATATATTCAAGAATAATAACATGTGTCACTGGCCACCTGTATCGTACCCTCACATATTTTTATTTTTTTTGCTGCAGTTTATTATCCCTTTCTATCGCCAGTGGCGCGCCTAAACCCTACCTACCTAACATTATTTGTGAATTTTTGAAAAATATTCGGAAAAACATAACGCCCAGATGCTGGCTCGAACCCACACCTGTCAGGCGCCATTGGTTTCTGGCTTGTGGACAAGGCAAGTTAGTCCCGCCTTAGCCCACTTGGCCACAACGCTCGCCTAACATAGTGAGTTACTTCGTGTTTTGTGAAGGTTGCGACGGCGAAGCTATGGAAAACTACAAGAGTCTTCATGTCCCGTTTCACTTTCTGTCGATGATCGACGCACCTCCGAAGTCGCCACAAATACAGGCCTCTACGATTGTTTTTTGCATCCTTTCACTGAGCATGTACTTCCTCCACCGTTTTTATACTTATCCCACTCGTTTTCTGGCTCTAACAATCGTCGTTTTCGGCAATTTGCCATATTTAAAAGTCACGCATCAAGCTTTGATAAAAGCAAAACAAGCTAGACCGGAACTTGGTTTCATGCTAACCTCGTTTTAATTTATAATGGCGATACCCACGAGTTTTAATGAGAGGTGCCGGAAAGTTGTGAATAACTGTACTGTAACTCATAATAACGCGCACTTGTGATTTCAGTTTAGGGGTGGAGAGACGGACTGGGGTGCAGGTGTAGCGAACGCTGAATCACTCTTGTTTATCATTACACCGTGAATTTATGAGACGGATGGATTCTGCAATCTGAAATCCCGGGACGTTTTGGCCTCGGTTATCACTAGTAATTTGGCTTGCGTTTCCCAGTTTGACTTGCATGCGATATATGCATGATGGTAACTTTTCAGGAGTAAGTCCCCACACTATTTCAATTTGCTATAAGGTGTGCTTGGTCAAGTATATACAAAAATGCGGTATTTTATTTCATTTATATTATTGTTGTGTTCTTGTTGAACACTTTTCAAGGCGCTGGCCTATACTGGATCTAACGCAAGCAGGCCCCAGGCTCCCTCTTGCTGTCTTTTGGCGCATCATCTGACTCCAAAGGCAACTGAGCACAATTCTGGGGGTGACCAGGGATGGGGGAATTAGAATGGACCTGATGCTTGCAGGGTGTATTTATGTAGCTGGTACTCACCCGTCTAGGACATGAGCGTCAGTATCGTTAATATCTTTAAAAGCATGCCCAGACTAGACCTTGATTTATGCTATCATCCAAAGAAGCAGGGGCCGCTTGCTCACCATATATAAGAACAATAAAATGTGTTGCCGCATGACAAAACCCGGCTAAAGACGCCAGGATTGATTCGCTGCTACAGCCGTAAAACACTAAAAATAGGCTACCCCATCAATTTTAAGATTGTTGCCTCTTTGTCTTTATTTAAGACTTTTCTTTAATATCTTAAACGGATTTTGTTCAAAAATTACTAAAACATTGTTTATTTTGTTGATTTTGATAAGGGTGTTGATCACACCTTGCTAAAACAATGGCACTAATTGACCTTCGATACCCCAACTTTTCTTGTCCGACTATGAAGGGAAATCCCCAATGTGGATTGATATATAACGTCTGGAGAGTGAAAAGTCCCTATTGGTACTACTTTTTGGTACATAAAAGTGTGTGGTGTATGAATTTTTCATGAAATTCCTTGTTCCGAAGCTTGCTTGTGACACAAGTTGTGTTCGAATGTGTCTCTAGCCGGGTCGTGAAAAACTGAAGTGTTTCCTATAGATTTTCGACGATTTTTAGTTCAAAGTGAATTTCTTTAATGTAGATAAACTCATCATACATCTATTTCAAGTGTTTTCTTGCAATATTTATGTTGCATTTGTTAGAAACAATTTGTCAAAGTAAGTGACCGATTCTTTTTGGAAACCGGAAGTGATGGCTTCGTCTCCAGCGTCAGTAGATGTGTCGTCTGCTAGAGTAGCTAGGGCCTTGAATCGACCCAGTTTTGCTTCTGAAGAGCT
>CM072514.1:36246444-36278944 GCA_036898135.1 Oncomelania hupensis | reverse complement strand
TGTTGTATAAATTTTTATTCATCAGATTAACAGAAGTTGTACTGATGTAACAAAAATAATTTACAAAATCTACCATGCGCACATCATCATAGATATTTTCCAAATTAATTAATCAATTAATCAAACCTTAGAAATCATCATACTACTGACATTTCAAGATTTTATTCTCTATAACATCGCATGAACATATATGCACTTAGAGAATTACATGGATGACACGAAGCAAGCACCATCATGATTGGACAGCAGCAAATTATGCACACACACATAAAATAATACGTCAATGGCAAATGTTCTCTCTCTCTCACTCTCTCTCTCATTCTCTGTCTCTCTCACTCTCTCTGTCTCTCACTCTCTCTCTCTCACTGTCTCACTGTCTCTCTCTCTCTCTCTCTCTCTCTCTCTCTCTCTCTCTCTCTCTCTGCCAAATATAATAATGGAACGCAAAATATAAATAATAATATTAAACATGATTACTTATAAAACATGCACACTATATTTCATTTTAATTATTTCCAGTTCACATTCACAGGTGCATACAACACAGTACAGCATTATTCTTTGACAGTCCTTTTAGCATTAGGCATTAGGGCAGAGTGTCTCGACATCGCTGCTTCCAGATAATCAGCGACCCTAGCATAGCGCTAACTGAACAGTATACACATACACTTTTAACAACATACATTCCCTTGTAACAATTAGTTCACATTAAGAAACAAACAAAAGAAAACAAAAATTGAACCTTTCACCTTCACTTATGAAGAGCGAAGTACTTATAAATGTCATTTTGTGTCTTACAGAAAGTTGAAATTGGGCCACCAGGCCCCTTACCCCCTTCACTCTTCCCCACTCCCCATACAAATCTAAAATAAAAATGATTAAGTAATCAATCAAAATTAAAACAAATTAAAAAATAATTCCACCCACCCATCCCACTCGATCCCATCCAAAAGTAAATCCTATCCTATCCTATCCCGTTACTCGGAGGTCGTAGGGGCACCACAGATGATTGTTTAACCAGTGTACGCCATCTTTCCCTGTCCTCAGCAACCTGTTTCCCCTCAGTGTCAAACCAGTCCAAAAATAAATAAATAAATAAATAAGAAATATTTATTGAAACTAACAATGCTTAATTAAATAAATGAAGTACAAAGAATTTAAAAAAAAAACACAAATTTCTAGACTAATTGTTAGAAGTGAAAACAAAAATTAGAAAAAATTGAATAATTCATGACTAATAATTAAATCTATGAGCATTAAGTTCAATGACCAATCAGAATGTTCTTCTGGATATACAATACTTGAGATTGACATATCTAGCTTTAATTTATTTAATCTAATAAGTAAAGGCTAAAAATGGTATAATTTTGTTGACATTCAAATATTAAGTAATTACAAAGTACTGGAAGATTTATGAAACGAGCACGCCAAGCATTTAGCCTTATTCTGTGAAATAAACTATAAATATGAAAAGATTTTGAAATAGATATAACATTTTTTATACTGGTGAATTATCCAAGTAATGTTTTTCAATGACCTCTTTGTTGTATTTCTCATTTTAGTGATTCCAAGCACATAATTTTATTAATTTCATTTGTTGTTAAGTTGAAAGATAATTTAATGGATTCGTCTGAAGATGCAGCACTCTTTGCTATGTGGTCAACAATTACATTTCCAAAGATATTTAAATGACTAGGTATCCAAATTAATGAAATATCAGATCCCCTGGAAATGATTTGATGACATAACATCTTTATTTCTGTTAGCAGTTCCTGTCTCTCTTTACTAACCCAAGATGATAAAGCCGATAATGCTGATTTTGAATCAGTAAATATTGTTATTTTTAAAGGAATACTAGTCAAATCAGTTATGAAATATAGACTCATTAATATTGCAATTAGTTCAGCTGTAAAAATCGTAGTACCTTTTTGTAAAAAAATATTTTTGGCATATTTTAAAACCGGGAATATAAAATGCTGCTCCACAATTGCCGTTTTCTAAAAACTGATCCATCAGTATACATATGCAACGAGTTTTGAGAATACAAATGAATATATTCTTGTGCAATTGTTGCCAGTAATAAAGGATTTTCTTTTTTTTTTAAAGAAATATCTCCATAATCCAGAATTATCTCAGGAGATTAAAGAAGCCAAGGCGGATATGGGCTGCATGGAATAACACATGGTGACGTTGTTTCAATTAGTGTGGAGTCTGTTAAAGGAAATATATGATCATTAATTGACATAAAAATACTTTTATTTTTAAATCCTTTGTTAATTTGAATATTTTCACCTAGCTCAATACCATACCATACCATAACATAACATAAATAACATCACATAACATAATGTTAATTTCAATATTTTCACCTAGCTCCATACCATACCATTCCATACCATACCATACCATACCATACCATAACATACCAACAATAACATGACATAACATATATATGCTTTCTCGTTTCCATGCGAGGAAGGAAAACTTAACAAATTCGTCTGTAGAAATGACAGTGTTGTGATAGGGTCCTGCGAGAAGGATGGGTACTTTTATCCCTTCTCACGCAGCTTCCTGTTCTAGGGAACAGGTATGAAAAGCAGGCCACATCGCCCTCTTCTCCCCACCCCCCTCCCATTCCCTATGTTTCCTACCGTTCCTCGTGTCGACCCTCAAGTTTGCAGAACTTTTCATGGGGTACTGCTATCGTGCAACAGCCAGTCTTTTGTTTGGTCTGAGATGGCTGTGGATGTCAAGGTTTACTTGTACTGTTGCAGTAGTGATGGGGCTTTTTATTTTTTTTTAATAGTAATTTAGTTACGTGTACACCAATTGGAAAGAACGTATTAGACTGATTAGAGTCGGCAATTCATACACTGTGGTGATTAATGGCAATGGTTCTACAAGATGAAATGCGAAACCCCAAGAATTTAATATCTACAGGATCTAAAAGATGCACTCCTTATGAATCACAAACGTGCCCTTTCATTGAGGGAGATGTAGTTGGCGGTGGGTGGAGGAAGTGATTGTAAATGAATACCAAGTGATGCTAGTAAGGCCTAGAGTGATCCTGTTGGAGCCAAATGAAGCTCACGCCTGGTGTAGAACCTGCAGACTATTTCACTGTACCGGGGTAGTCCCAACCCACAGCTTACCTGACATCACCTGCTTCCTACCGTTCTCCTCCGCTTCTTGTTATCAGTATGCTCTTTGGACTCACTTCACTTCACTTGAGGCCCTTGTTCGCCTTACCTATCTATCCTCTTCACTGCGCCACTCTTTCTCTTCTCCCTCCCCCACCACCTGCCCTATTCCCACACCTGCCTGCTGCTCTCACCCGCTACATTCATGAATCGGCGACTGCACACAGCGCCAGTGAGGAGAAGCAAACCTCCAACTGAGAAAAAGAGTTCCTCTCGAGCTTCTCCCTTACCCAGCGCCTGTCCTCATGTTGAAGATTCAAACGAAAGTCCTCTCCAATCTAAACCTGTTTCTTTTACTGCTCTCCCCTGGCTATATTAAAAATGTGTACATTTGAATTAAACATTTCATGTGTTGGTCTATGTATGTTAACATTTCCACCCGGAGAGTTTAACTTTCAACAAAGCACCATGTAAAACACAATAACATTTACCATTATAGGTAAACTCAGGTCGAGAAATAATTCAGGTGGTTGTATTGCAAATGTAATTGTATTGAACTTGAAGACCCTATATTATTTGGGATAGTTTGAGTTACTTCATATCTCCGCTCTCTCTCTCTCTCTCTCTCTCTCTCTCTCTCTCTCTCATGCACATACACACACACAAACACAAAAAGAACTAAATTACATTTTTGAGCATGAACTACTTCTTGTGCATTGATAAGGAATCAGAGAGAGAGAGAGAGAGAGAGAGAGAGAGAGAGAGAGAGAGAGAGAGAGAGAGAGAGAGAGATCATTGAGGAAGGGGACTTGACATAGAACCCTTATTTTAGCACGAGCGGCCCGTTGTGGACTACATGGCGGTGCATCCATCCTTACACCTTACTCTCTCTTGGCTTACACCTATAACACTCGTCGCTACCGTGCTCCCTTCATATTGGCCCCTGCCAAGCAGTCAGGCAGGCCTCCACTCAGCTTCAAGCTGCTGTGTGAACAGTGAACAAGAGGGAACACAATGAATGTGAATGGGAAAAAGAACTGAACCGAGTCTTCATTGATGCATGCAGCGCAACGAAACATGTAATGTAGTTGCTGTCAAGTTTGTGCGTGTGTGTTCGTATGTCTGCGGGGTTTAGTCCCTTTACAGCAGGGGGAGGAAGACTGGAAATTAGTTCATGCATTGATGCGTTTCAGTTCTACAAGCAATGACTGGGTATACGCTGTGCCGTGGTTACCATCGTCAGTTTGTGTTCCAATCTGAGGTGCAGTAGTTGAAGACTTTACTGAATATAGGGGCTGCAAGCTATAAGCTGTTTGAACACGTATTGATTATGGAAATCGTTTGACGGTCGTGCATTCTAGGGCCTTTTCTGGCGAAATACATACAGTTACATTTGATGCAATTACGATAATTTGCACTTACACATGACCTAAAAGTTTTTGAACAGTTAGAAATAATAGAGGTATACGATATACCCTAAATCTATCGTGCTTGAAAACCTTACCTCCAGTTCAGGCGTGTTGAATTTGTTTACCTGTTCGTCTCCTTAGAATATTCATGACTACCAGGCATTTAAATGGTCTTGTAGTCGGGGCAGTTCACTCAAACCGTAATATTAACGGTTCCAAGGAGCAACAATTGGAACGAATCAGTCTAGTGGTTATGAAGGAGTCTTACATTAATTAATTATTTAATAACTTCTATACTATGTTTTTTGTCATATGTGCTGCACAGTTTTCCGTATAGTGCATTGAGGACAAGTAAAGATTGGTATTCTTTTTCATTGGTGATATTTTAAGTAGACAATACTGGCGTTTTTCAAAAAGTTTTGGAAGACTATAAAAATTAAGGTAACTATTTATTTTAATAGCTTTTATTTTCGATAGTGTGAGGCATCGCTGACGCCTGCTTCGCTGTTTGACCAGTTTCAAGCACAGCAATGATCCGCTGATTTGTTAACAGTCTTTGACCACCCAATTCCATTTTTGTGTATGACGTGGCTCAACATTAGATTTGTTTGTTTCATATATTCAACCCACATACTCTGTGGATAGTACGGCCAGTTTAGATAGGACATAGTCTGCCACGTTTCAGTAACAATTCTTGCGTCGATAACAACGGGAATGCAAATGCAAAAACGCTCTTTGTGATGATCACTTGTGACAGTGAGTGAGCTGTTGGTCTCTTGTGTGTTGCTGCTGGACAGGCGTTAAGCATTTGACTCGGCCGTGGCTCATGCCAATAGAAATGGAAAAGTGCTCTCTGTGCTGATGCGGGCGTCTGTGAATTGTTGACCTCCCTTTTTTATGTTGCCTAGGTGACCTTAACATTGTCACCCCGCTTTACCCCTACCGTTGCTGTCCCCCGAGAGCGGACCTAGCCGTTAGTAATGAAAGCGGAGGCCTTGCAGCACAATCCCCACCGCCATTATCACCACCAGCAGCATCCCGACCACATGGCCGCCGCCACCACCTCTCAGCCTCCGTCGTCCTCTCAGGGACAGGGCCAGCGGATCGTCTTCCTGCAGGCCACTCGTCCGGGGATGGGCGAAGACGGAAGGAAGCCCAGTCCTCCGACCCGCGGAGAACGGCAGCAGGCGGCGTTGAACAACCTGGAACAGTCGCCAAAGCACCGCTGGTCGCGGAGCCTCAGTCTAGGGGGCAGGTCTGGCAGCAAACGTTCTCAGAGTCTGGGCAGGGATGCTCTGGCTGAGACCATGGCACCGCCCTCGCTACACAAGAACTCCATCTACAACAAGACCCTATCATGGCTGAGAAATCTCCGTACCACCTCCAACAAGAATCGTCACAACACTGACGACGACGACAACGGCAATACCCCCTCATCTAATACCAAGGACAATGGTGTTGGGAGTGCCAGCAACAAGGAAGAGTCCCCTCCTGACAAGGATACTAAGCGTTTTAACAGTAACAGGGCTGGTGGAGCAACTGCACCGTCCCCCAACGTGTCTCAGAACAGAAAGATGGGGTCAGAGGAACGAGGTCACTACCACAAAACAGGCTCCAGTAAGTATCGCCACAGCGTCATTGGTCAGGTCAGCACGGGGCAGGATTGCGAAGCGCCCAAGTATCTCAGTGGCGCCAACAATTACTCCGAAACCATTGACTACTTCGAGCAGCACTTTCCCAGAATGAAGATTTCAGAATCGTGCACCTCGGGCTTACACGGCGTAGACGCAAACACAACTGGCTCACATAGCAGTTCAGGCTCACTCAAGGCATCAGCAGGCTCTCAGGTTTCTTCCTCTGCAGCTTCTACCTCTCAGGAATGTACCGACCAAGCACGCAGCGGCAGCATCAGCAGTGTTGGGAGCAAGGGGACCAAGCCTGTTATTTTGCGGCCTGCTCCCTCCTCAAATACGAACTTACAGAGCCGCCACAGCATCATCGGAGACGTGTCCAACATCGTGGACTATCAGCAGCACCATCCCCATCACTATCAGCAAGCTCATCCTCATCTTCAGCACCATCTTCACCCTGCACAGCAGCACTCGCGACACTCCCACTTCTTGCCCACCTCATCTTCCGCGGACCAACTCTCGCAATACGGGTTTAAATCTCTTCCTCGGGAACAAAGCGGTTCTTACTGTCTGTCTTCCCTCCAGTCTCAGGGCATCGACAACCCTGGATTCTCCGAGTCCACAGACAACGCGGGACCAACGGCTGAGGGCGGGGAAGAGGCAGGTGGAGAAAGCGGAGGCGGCAGAATCACGACGGTCACTCGCATCTTGAAGGCCAAGTTGTTCGGCCGTGCTAAGAGCTCCATTAGCCTGCATTTGGACAAAGCGACCAACGACAGCAGCCACAAGGACCCTACCGCACTAACCAGACCGCGGGCGGCGTGCAGCGTGAACGCGCTGAACGCGGGCACTGATTATCAGATGAGCTTGGTAAAGCTGCGACCCAAGAAAGGGCAGAGCGGCGACAGCAAGCACGTCTACGTCGTCAACAAGGATACCGGTCACTACGGCCACTATGGCAAGGATACTGCTCATCTCGGTCACTATGGACACATCAAGCCATCAAGGCCAAGGTCATGTGCTACTTTGCCAAGGGATGCCAAACTGGGTAAGGCTTCGCTGTTATACTCTGCATGCATGCGGAATTTGCACGTTCTGCACGACATTCTGGAAACCCATTGACAGTAATAATTATTTGAAATCATATGTGTAACATCAAAGCTAACGAAGCATGAGGACAGTATTTAAAATAATCTTAAAACCCGTGTTCTTTTTATTCGCATTTCATGTTTCATATTTCTCTATTTCTTTCTTTCAGTTTTTTTTTCCCTTCGTTAGAATTTTGTTCTTCCGAATTGTTCATATGACTGTGTTGCATGTGAAACGAGGGGTGCCTTTAAGTTATAACTAATTTACTACGTTATTTCTTTTAATACATTTTGAAAGTGTTGAAAAGCATCAAGTCCAGCAGACCAATACGCAGTAGATTACCGGAATGTAGATTTGTTCAACGTTAACGTGTGCATGTAGAGAGATAGGGTAGTATTGTTTGCATACCAGACAGTAGCAAATCAGCTTCAGTATCGGCCTCGTGGAGACTTTCCCCATCCAGCACTTTTGTCTAAGAATGTTCGATGATGGCGTTGAACACGAATGTGGAGAAGGTCAGGTAAAGAGAATCTGGTTGGCAATTGTTCTAGGGGCAGTGACATAAATCGGCCTTTTGCATATTAGGAGACGGTTTGGGGCGAGTTTTCCAAGATGTTCGACTGAATGAAGTGTTGCAATCAATTAAAAAGTAAATTGCCTGGAACAAGAGCCGCCTGGCTAGACGATAACGCTTCCCCTGGCATTCGCAGACAAAGCGACGAGACACGAAAGAGAACACACTGGGCTCTTTGGCCACTGGTTGTGCTACAGTATCATTTCGAGGACAGGGAAATGGTACCTCAAGCGACGACAAAGTATGAAGGGCTTGTCAGCAGAATTGATGGGATGTCCCTTTTCCGTTTGGCGATTCAGTAGCACATCTGCTGACGATCTCTGGAGAAGTAGAAGCTGGAAGGGTAGAATGTTGAGAGAGAAGTTGGAGCAGAAGCCGAAGACGTTGAATAAATAATTAACGTCCAGGTGAGACCAAAGCAAAAGCTAAGTGGGAAATGAAAAAGATAAAATGTCGCTTGTTAAATGGGGGCACATTGTAGTGAAGGTAAGTTTTGTGTTTTGACTTTGACTTGACTTTACTTGCAGTTTCACCTGAGATTATTAATTAAGTAAGTACATTAATTAATTATATCAGTACAACTCATGTTAATCTGATAAATATTATTTGATACAACAACAACAAATTAATTAAGGACAAAGCCAGCCTGAATCTCTCTCTCGCTCTCTCTCTCTCTCTCTCTCTCTCCATGAATTGGGACAAAGGCCATTGTTCATTATTAAAATGTCAGTGTCTCTCTCTCTACCTCTCTCTCCGCCTTATTGAGCCAAAATCCACAGTCTGTTCTCTCTCTCGCTCTCTCTATCTCTGTCTCTCTCTGTCTCTCTCTCTCTCTCTCTCTCTCTCTCTCTCTCACACTCTCTCACCCTCTCTCTCTCGTTGTTGTTGTTGGTGCTTATCTTCTTCTTCTTCTTCTTCTTCTTCTTCTTCTTCTTCTTCTTCTTCTTCTTCTTCTTCTTCTTCTTCTTCTTCTTCTTCTTCTTCTTCTTCTATCCAAATACGCACTTGTATTTTTGTATGGAGCCTACCCTAAAAGCTATGTGTGTGTGTGTGCGTGTGTTTGTGTTGGCGCGCGCGTGTGCGTGTGTGTGTCGTCTCGCAACTTGATTAGATTATTCCACACACCGACTTTGTACACTGATGCAATGATGATGAGGATGAGGATGATGATGATGATGACGATGATACATTAGGCTGTTACGCGGCGAACTATTTTCCTCCCCCACTCTCTACGCTCCCCCTCCTTCCGCTCCCTCTCTCCCTCTTCCTTCCTCTCTCCCTTTCCCTCCACCTGCCCCTTTCTCTTCCCCTCCCCCAATACGGTGAACTGTCGCCGCATGGTAAATCGCAAGTGCGACGGATTTCATCATGGCAGCATCTTGCCAGATGATGAAGGTACGATTTTGATGTTTTTATTATTGTAGTTTTACTGCTTCCGTACTGAATATCTAAGGTGTTCAAAGGGAGCCACTCAGTTACGATGATTACCTCAGTAAGCGACAAATACTCGATGGCAGTCGTTTGATTTATTGCTGGGCACAATGACGCGTGCTTATTGCACGCTTTGGGGGGTGGGGGGAGGGGTGGGGGACTTTCTTCAGTGTTAACATAATTTGTTTCGTTCTGAGGAATAACTGTATCACTATATTCATGTATATATATATACAAAGTCTGTCAGTTCAGTATTATTGTGAATGATAGTTGCTGTAAGTTGACAGTACGGTAATTGTTTATTTCCTCTTTTGTTTGCTCAGAAAAGTGCGAAATGTAGGGGCACGGTGGATTATAAGATGCGGCATGATGTGTATTAGTTATAGTAGTACTGTGGTCATCGAGTTTAGGGTATACTATAGGCCAAGAATTCTTACAAGGCGACCGTGACTGACGGACGAGGTTAGGAAAAAGATGAGCTGTTGCTGAGCTTGGGACGAAGACATGAATCTGTTAGGTCTTTCGTGTATTTTTTCCCCCTGTGATTATTATTATTATTTTGCACCGCTGGTCGTTACGTATTTTGCAAAGTCCCCCCTCCAAAAAAAAAAAGAAAAAAGAAAAAAAAAAAGCTTTGTTAGCCTTTACATGCCAATAGTTTAGTTTCATGCATTGAACTAAGGGAGGATTATGCTCTTGGTGAGGGAGAGGTAAGAGAGCGGAGGGGGGGGGGAAGAGGAGAGAGAGTGGGGTCCTGATTACGTTATGTGATACTATAAGACTAATACTAATTATATACCGCTGCATATTGCTACAGCTCATGTGATTTAGACATTGAAAATAAGAAAATATGCATATTAATAAACCAATTTAAATAATTAACTATTTAAAATAATCAAATCATTACCTAGAATTGATGACAAAAAATAATTAAACTCTCTCTCTCTCTCTCTCTCTCTCTCTCTCTCTCTCTCTCTCTCTCTCTCTCTCTCTCTCTCTCTCTCTCTCTCTCTCTCCTGTGATTAAACACATGGACTCTTTATACAATAATCATATAAAGAAAAAACAAAGTATTACATAAATCTTCCAACAGAACATTTTGCAAGCTTAAAGCTAACCGAAAAAGTTAAATCACTTAATATCTTAATGTTTTTCATTTGCACTGGTAGTAAACAGTCAAACTCGTTGCATTTAAACAGAATATGAACCATTGAAAAAGCACAATTACATGAGCAAACATAATTTTTTTTTTTACAAAATTTAGTTCGTAATGAATGTAAGAAAATTTTATATGCTAATGTTACAACAGGTCTTGAAAAGACAACATTGGGGTGAATAATTATATTTAAAAAAATATAATTATTCACCCCAATGTTGGTTTTTATGCTTTTTCTATTCTGATGATTGTTTCTTTAGCAGATAAAGATATGCGAACAGTAACTGAATTCAAATTTATTTGCCTCTCGATCTGCCCAATCCTTAAATCCAGAAGGTGATGGTAACCAAGAGAAATTAACTTCTGTGCCATTTATAATCAAGGAACAACATATTTGATCTCATACATTATTTTTGGTCGTTCCTTGCTATTTGTAGTATTCAAAGCTTGTGAATCCACACACATTACTATACTATAGTAAACTATAGCAAGCTAGCAATTTAGTTTAAAGAAATTAAAATTGCTATGAACTATGCTGTAAACATTTAAAACCCTTTTCCTAAATGAAATGAGTCGTATATTTTCAAATCGGGAATAACGAAAGCAGACCCCTTGTACAGAACCATCAGTGAAAATTGTAAAACTATTTATTATATTTTTTTAAATTTACATTTATGCGAACACCTATGGCTCCATATTCTTATCTAAATGTTTTGATACAGAACTATACTCATAATCATAATTCACCTTTGTTAACCCCAAGGTGGGATAGGAGGTGTTATTACACGTTTATCAACTATTTCATTAGTAATTTGGCACTCCTGAAAAAGGTCTTGTGTGTACGTTGCTTTGGTAATAAGGCTTTTAATGTTTCTTGCTGTTTTAGGAAACTCAGTATCAGATCTAATACAAAGTTCCTGGTTTGTAAAATATGTACAGCTTTTGATATTATTTTAACCTATTTTTGTTGTCCTTCTAAATATTTGAAGCTATGCACTGTGTGGAGGGATTGGCCTTGGACTTTGATGTCAGTGTTGATGCCATTAGTATTGTTGGTCATCATTTTGGTATTCTCTGCACTTCTCTGCACTTATTTCCATTCCAAATGCTCTGGAGGCGGTTTCAAGCCTCTGTACCAGCTGTTAAAGTTCTTGTTCCTCTCCAGCCAATCCATCAATGTCATCCGCAAAACGGAGGTTAGAGATTGCTCTACCCTCTGACGGGTGCCTTCGTGATCTGCAGGGACATCTGACAAGATACGCTCCAGGAAGATATTTTAAAATGTTGGAGAGATTAGGCATCCTTGACGCACACCAATTGTTGTTCTGAATAAGTTTCCGGTGGCGCTGTTGTGGGGGACAGCACTGGTAGCCTTGTCATACGGGCTTTTGATGACTTCAATAATGTTAGGGCTGATGTTGTACACTCTCATGGTTGCCCACAGAGCTGCATGCCAGACTCGGTCAAACGCTTTTCTTGAAGTCTACAAACACATGATACAGATGTTGTTGGTGCTGTAGGTATTTCTTGCAGATTATTCTGGAAAATCTGCTCAGTGGTATTTCTCCCTGCACTGAATCATGCTTGTTCTTCAGGTATGATTTGTTCAGCTTGGGGTTCAACCTGTTGAGTATTATTTTCAAGACGACTTTGCTGGGATGGCTGAGGGCTGGTGGTGCGGTAGTTGTTGTCTACTACGCAGCAAATTAGGACAGCCGTTAGTTTACCATTTTTCTATCTCTTAAAAAAAAGAAGTTATGGTTCAGCCGCGCCGGAGTTTGAAGTCAATCACAACCTAACTTTACCCTGCCTCTACTAGACTTCCAAAAGATAAATAAATAAATAAAAAAACCATAAATTACTGGTAGGTTTACTACTCTGTGTATATTGTGAAATCAAAACAATTCCAAATTCTGCTTCTACTGGCTCTTAACAACGGGATAAACCATTGCTACAGGAACAGTCACTTTTGCATTTTGCTAACTCAAGCCTAAACCTTGTCGGTCATTCCTCATCCACCCTGAACGCAAAGAGATAAAATCTCATAAAATTGGAGGGAAGAGGGCATGAATTAGGATATAAGATTACGTTATCAGATAGTAACAGATCTGTTAGTCATAGGAAGCCTACAAAATTGGTCAGCTAGCGCAAATGACTACGCTAAGTCTTTTAAAATCTAAAATAATATAGAATTTATTGAATATGACGTCATTTAACACAAAAAATGTGCAAGGGATAGAACCCTATTATCCTGATGTTTTATTGTAATCTTGTTCAGAATATGAGAACTCCGGTCAATTAAACATTAATTAAAAGGATTTACGCCATAATGGCATTGGAGGTTTGAGGTGTGTGGGATGGGAGCAAAACGTGTATGCGTCGTTTGCTGTTGTCGTTTTTTTTTTTTTTTGAGGCGGCGTTTCTGTGCTCACTGCCCCCCCCCACCCCCCCACACCCCTCATCTCACCCCATAATCCTCCCCTGCTATCGTATAACTAAAATATAGGTGGGATTCCTGATCTGTTGTAAAGTCATACTGAGAATCGTGGAATAAAACTGTGTGGTTTATACAGTGTATTTGCTAGAAAATGCCTCTAAATGTTAATATTTCAGGATCATTCTCACTCTCCCGGCTACACACATTAACACTTTGAAGAACACATGAAATTCTGGTCGATTTGAAATGCGGAGAGACTCGGATGTATGGTCTGGTCTGATGTACATGTCTGGTATATTTGGGAGGGGTGTTTTTATTTGTAAAGTATCTGAAGTTGTTCTTGGGAGTTATTTTTTATGTACTCACCCAAACATTTTTTCCCCAGATATTTGCGAATCTGTGCGAAATGAGTCCGAAAATAATAACGAAAAAAAATTTTTTCGTCCGTCCGCCGTCTTTGCAAAACATTTAAAGTGTCTAATAAGAATTCAGAGCCTATTTCAAAGTTGCCTTCTAGTTTGTGCAATTATCTTGAACCGTGCAATTCTATAGTTTAGATTGCTTTTTTGTGCTGCAGGAAATTTTTTTTATTTTTAACCGAATGTATGTAGTGTGGATTGCGCAAGATGTTTTTTTGATCGCCCAGGTTCTGCACGTTGAATTTAGTGATTCATGACCGCTGCGGCGATTGGACGGATTGTTTAGACGAGGAGATGACTAACAACATACCACATTTGAATTGATCATCATACCACAACCAGTATTACTACCAACACCATGATGATGATTATGATGTTTGGCATGCATTTGACACTGATTACGGGGATTCAGTTCCCCTCCCTCGCCCTTTCACCTCTCCACTCCCTCTCTATGAAGACGCCTTATAACGTGGCGTACATATTAAATTCATTAATACGCCTAGTTCTGGCAGTTGCTGGCACTTCCAGTGAAGAGAAAAGCGGCGTGTGGTGCAGATAAGACTGAAAGTTATCTTTACATACTCTTCCGGAGCTGGGGCAACGCCATACAACACAGGAACCCATTGTTTATAAACCCAACACCCACACAGTTTATACAGCTCCCACCCCAAACGCCCCGTACTTCGCTACTTGTTATCGTACTCCTACCCCTCCTCTTTCTCGTCGTCATCATCATCATCATTATCATCATCGTCATCGTCGTCGCCGCCTCCGCCGCCGTCGTCACCGCTGCATTTCTCACGTTCTTTGTTGAAAATGTTATTTCCTATGGAAAGCCTTGAAGTAGAGGAATGAATGCGACCTTAAGTTGAGCTTCTTTCATGCCAACAATGTGGTCTACCTTTGCCTAAGCACAGGTGCAATCACTGATGTAGTATCCATGGGTGCAATGCTGTGTGTTATAGGGCTTTCAGCTTGAGCGGTACCCGAGACTTCGGGGCTAAATGGTGGAAGCCAAAGCTTGGCGTTTCTGGCGCGGTATAGGAACATTTTGAACATATAGTAAGTAGTACTTGCGCAATGATAGGCCTTGGCTAAGATTATTAATATGTTCTCTTTCCCCACTGGTCTAAAGTTTTTATGTGCTCTTTCCCCCCTTTTGCTGCGGATACTGTTATCATTCCAAAAACGCCTGTAGGACCAAAATTAACAATACAATGATCAGTATTTAGGGTTATATAGCCTCGTTGGTTTCGCCCTTGTTTAAACTTTTTTTTCAAGACCAATACATGTTATTCAAGCCTTGTTTTTAGATGGGATGTCGTTGCTCATAATTCTACAGTTTGGTTATAACATAACAGGGGAAGTGTACACGTGATTAGGAGCTGTAACACCAGTGGAGGTGGGTTGGTGTTAAGACATAAAAAAATAAGTTTGAAGCTCCGTACCACCGTCGCAGTTTGGTAAAACATTCTTTGGTGCTTCATCTTGAAATCTTTAGAAGTATCGCGTTTCTGAGCTAACTGACTGTTTCGTCGTGGATTAGGAACCAACTATGTTATTTCTCGAAACACGGGGATTTTAGAAAGTAGGTTACGGGGCCGATTTTTCGAGTGACTTAAGTAAAAGAAGGCGCTTGTAGGCCGAACTGGATTCCAGTCTAGTACTTGCTGTGTACAACACAATCGAAAAATACATTTTTTTCATTTGTAAGCGTTCTGAAGGTTGGTAATAAGTTACATCTGAACAAATATTCTAGGGACGACAGTTCTACTCGTGCTCCAATGAAGTTTTGATCTAAACAAGCGCTTGTATACTGTTTTCAGAGAGTCTGATTTGTGGTAGATGAGTGCTTCTTATATCAACAATCTAGATTCTAGAACGTCTTAAAACAGGTCAACAAGGTTAGCGAGCGTTGTGGCCAAGTGGGCTAAGGCGGGACTAACTTGCCTTGTCCACAAGCCAGAAACCAATGGCGCCTGACAGGTGTGGGTTCGATCCAGCATCTGGGCGTTATATTTCTCCGAATATTATTTACTTTCGATCGGGCAACGTCTCGGGGGTTTTCTCCGGGTACTCCGGTTTGCTCCCCCAAGCAAAATTTCAAAAATCACAAAATAATGTTAGGTAGGTTGGGTTTGGGCGCGCCACAGGCTGCGACTACGCCTTCCCCAGGGGAGGCGGCCCAGAGTTTCCCAATAGAAAGGGATTATAATAAACTGAAGAAAAACAAACAAACAAACAAACAAACAAAAAACACCAGACTATTCTGTTTTAATCCTTTGAATGAGAGTATAAACCTAAATCTAGTCTATCCATCGCACGGACTTTTTAGATCCTGACGCTCATGTCCTGGACGGGGGAGTGTCAGCTACACACATTCACCCAGCAAACACTAGGTCCCTTCTTACCCCATCCCCGGTCGCCAGGATTGCTCTCAGTTGTCTAGGCATCGGATGATGCGCCTGTGATAGCAAGATGGGTGTGGGGGCGGGAGGGAGGCAGTTTGGAGTTAGATCCTGTGTCGGTCAGCGCCTTGAGCATCTCTTGAGCGGTAAAAGCGCTCTTTTAGAACTAGTTGAATGCAGCACAAGGTTACGGGGCCGATTTCTCTCTTACTTTTTTCCTTCCTTGCTTTAATGAACGTTACCGTCAGTAGACATTTGGATATTTGATGGATTAATAAAATTAAAGCCACGTTACCTAGTTCACATTCACTAGTATGGTTTTAGAAGCTGAAAAGATGCCAAAACCAGTGTTTTTCCGAGCTTCTTTGGATAAGGAATCGCTGGCCTGTACATCTTCCATTTCAAAGTGTCAGAGTCGGGAAACGGGTTCAAGTGAGAGGAGGGGGTGGGTGAGAGATAGAGGAAGATATATATACATATATATATATATATATATATATATATATATATATATATATATATAGAGAGAGAGAGAGAGAGAGAGAGAGAGAGAGAGAGAGAGAGGGGTGGGTGGGTGGGTGGGTGAGAGATAGAGGAAGATAGAGAGAGAGAGAGAGAGAGAGTGAGTGAGTGTGTGAGTCATAAAATGAAATAAATAATGTGGGTGCATGTGTATGAGAGTGAAGAAGGCTTCTCCGATGTTCTTGGGATGGAATACCGTTAACTTTGGAGCCCTTGCGTTTTATGTGGATTTACGACTTCGCTGTACTGGGCATAGTTGGTTCTCTTTGTGGGACTACTTTTTTTTTGGCTTGTGACCTGGTTTAATATTGAATATTGTTAGACCTTTGTCTGTATCTGAGGCTGTACACATGATGTGAACATAAATTGTTTGTGGTAACGAGAAAGAGAAGAGGCGAGGTTAGGAAATACCATCTTCGGGGGAAGAAGGGTTAAAACAAATATATATATATTAGTGTTAGCATAGAAACCGAAATAATTATAGTCTTTCGGTTAAACGAAGGTCTAGTCTGTACACGCACGCATTCCATGGCATGGACTTTAAAGATACTGACGCTCATGTCCTAGACGGATGAGTATCGGATACACAAATACACCCAGCACGCACTAGGTCCCTTCTCCCCATCCCCGGTCGCACAGTATTGTGCTCAGTCGTCTGGGCGTCAGACTATGCGCCAAAACGCTGCAAGTGAGTGCCTCCGGCGGCTTGAGTTAGATCCTGTATCGGCCAGCGCCTTGAGCAGCTCTTGAGCTGGAAAGCGCTGTATAAAAACAATGAAATATAAAATAAAGAGATAAATACGTTACAGACGCCGAGTTTTCTTTGTTTAGTACTCTCAGTTCACCGGCACTATCATAAGTATCATCGGAATTGATAACATTTTGTCTGTGTGATTACTCGTCGGAATGAAGTCACGGTGACATTTCCATGCATTACCACCGTCTGTATGCTGCGTTAATTAATCATCGTAACAAATTGTGTGGGGTTTAGTGGTTCAGTCGACTGCACGGAACCATCTGTAAAGCTTTGGATGACGCCGTATTATCGAGGTGGTGTGGTAAGTCTTTCTGTGAGGAGTATGGTGCCAGCGTGTAAGGGTGTTGTTTTCTTTGACTTCTGATAGCGTAGATGTCGGTGGTTGTAGACAACAAGATAGAGTTTGCCTGATCAAGCTTTCCCACTTTATACAACGTTCACCATGTAACTTGTTCCTGCAGTTCAGCGTTGATGGGCGTTTTCCTTCCTTTTCTTTCTTTCTTTCTTTCTTCTTCTTCTTCTTCTTCTTCTTCTTCTTCTTCTTCTTCTTCTTCTTCTTCTTCTTCTTCTTCTTCTTCTTCTTCTTCTTCTTCTTCTTCTTCTTCTTCTTCTTCTTCTTCTTCTTCTTTTTTAAATTTCTTTTCACCTTCTGTCTGAAACCGACAGTTTTTCTTTCTTTCTTTCTTTCTTTCTTTCTTTCTTTCTTTCTTTCTTTCTTTCTTTCTTTCTTTCTTTCTTTCTTTCTTTCTTTCTTTCTTTCTTCCTTTTTTTCTTTTTTTCTTTCTTTCTTTCTTTCTTTCTTTCTTTCTTTCTTTCTTTCTTCTTTCTTTCTTTTCGTCGTCCTCTTACTTTTATTCTTGCTTTTCTTCATTCTAGCGGTTTTTTTCTTTCTCTCTTACTTTTTTCCTTCCTTGCTTTAATGAACGTAAACGTTACCGTCAGTAGACATTTGGATATTTGATGGATTAATAAAATTAAAATATTAATGATAACAAATTGAACAAATTGTAGTACTGTAGTGGAAGGACAATAATAATAATAATAATAATAATAATAATAATAATAATAATAATAATAAAAATAATAATAATAATAATTTTACTACTACTACTACTACTACTACTACTACTACTACTACTACTACTACTACTACTACTACTACTACTACTACTAAATAATAATAATAATAATAATAATAATAATAATAATAATAATAATAATAATAATAGTAATAATAATAATAATAATTTTACTACTACTACTACTACTACTACTGCTACTACTACTACTACTAAATAATAATAATAATAATAATAATAATAATAATAATAATAATAATAATAATAATAATAATAATAATAATAATAATAATAATAATAATAAAGCGAATGTCTGAAGCTTCAATGCTGAAAGAGCAATATTTATGTTGATAAGGAGAAATGTATTATTTACAAAACAAATCTACACACAAATGGCTTTTTAGTCGGTTCTTTGTCTTTTCAAGAGCCCCTTTTTATAATTTTTTGTGTTGTCCACTACTAAAATTGAACAATATGTCTTGTTAATTTATTATTAAAACGAAATTCATACAACTGTATTACAATAGAATTGTGGTTTGTTGATAATGATAGTAATTAAGGCGAAAGCATACGGTTGAATGAAAGTTCTTGAGTTCCGAGTAGTTGTGGTGAGTACATGATTGTGTATATCTTGGACGATGGCCAGCGCCTTAAGCAATTCTTAAAGCTGGAAAGTGCGCTCTGTATTAACGGGACATGGTCTGTTTTGGCTGCACCCCCTTTTCCCCTTCTCCCCCTATCTCCATCCACACGTCTCTATGCACCCGTCGTTCCCTTCTTGTTCCTTCTTCACCGGCCTCCGCTGCAGCGTGTGATAATTACCTATGCTGTTTAAACTTTCATCCTCGTTACCTACTTTTGGCCAAGCCTACCGTGTCAGGATTGAAGGGAAGAGAGGAAAGGACGGGGGTGGGTGCGCGGGGAGTATCTCCATCTTTTAGTACTCTGTTGCTGCTAGCCCGATAATTTTAAGAACAGCATCTGCATCAGAAACATGGAATTATGATGTTGTGAATGTGCTAGTTTAAAGTACACTGAATGGGATAGTGCAGTCTGAAAGTAACGCTGAAGCATAAGCAGTCCCAATTTTGGGGTTGACAGGATGGAAACAATTATGTGTTTTATTAGACTCAAAGTTGGTTATGGAGGGAGGAATAACGAGCTCTATCGTATACTATGCATGAAAATGTTTTTCTTTCTATGTTTCATCTTAAAAATGAAGGTGATTACTGTGATCAGTTGCCAGTTAGTTGTCCCGCTCGCGTTTTGTAGTATCTAGGAAAGCCTGCAAGACAAGCGCGTTGTGCGCACATAGAAGTAAATGGCTTATTATTTTCTGTCTCGTGAATTATCTCCACAGCAGAAACTTTACCCAGACTTGAGCACTTCTGCGTTACTTTATGACGCAGACCTGTACTTGGTCGGGCATACGTTCATTCTGCACGCATCACGAGCTTAAGTAGTAACGGAGTGGATTTCAGGAGGCCTTATGCAGGTCTGTGTATAAAGATGCTGGTGCACTAGCCTAGAACTGAAGGGCTGGGGTGTGTGAGCAATGTTTAGTCAGACGACGATGTTAAGCAGATTCTTTGTGCATGCATCCTTCTTTTTGCTCATCATCCTTCTTTTTGCTCATCATCTGAACTGCATGGTCATTGGGAAATATGTGCATGTTATCGTAATGGTCATTGATTGTTCTTTGTAGTTGAAATATCGTAAGTTTCCAGTCCACCCCATCACCACTCCCTACATTCACTAGTCTAATATTCTTAGTGGTGTGTTGTGTGTGGGTGTGTGTGTGGGTGCGCGTGTGTGTGTGTGTGCGCGTGTGTGTGTGCGTGTGTGTGTATGTGTGTGTGCGTGCGTGTGCAGGCGCGGTCTCTAGACGTCATAGTAGTCCTTACCTCAGAGTCATTGCTGTCATCATGTATATAGACTGATGTATCACTGTTGTCAGAAAGGTTTCAACAAAGGTGAGAATGTAAAAGAAGGGAGACAATCGTATTTGATATTTTACTGTTGTTGAGTTACGTTGTTTTTTACACTGCGAAATGTCGGTTTGTTGGGAAAAGTCACAAAGATGCAGGTGAAGTTTGAATTTCCCCATTTGGCCACAAAGCTTTTTCTTCTGTTTTTGTTTTTTTTTAAACCCGGGTCTCCAGAGTTTCCACCGAACTGAATCCATTTGGACCTCATCAAGGGTTCAAAACGTCCGGTTATAAGCCGGAAGTGATAGAACAGTCTAGACTTAAAATTTTTGCGTGTACAACGTGTTAGAACAGGAGTAGTTTCAACACAACTTTGCTCAGAGTAAGCGCTTCCATCTGCACCTGGACGCTAGACTATGTAGGGATGTCTAACGCGGTAAAAAAAAGAAAAAAAAAGAAGTCAAAACAGAAAGTCTTGCCCCATTCTTGGGTTTGCAGCTGGCCTCGACGCTTATCTTTTTCTTTGTGTCTTGTGCTAGAAGAAGCGCATGTTATGCAGTTAGCGTATGAATTAATAGATGTGACTCGTTCACGTCACAGTTGATTAAAAAAAGAAAGAAAAAGAAATGTATGGATTAATACCTCATAGTCTTCGTCTTGTACGCGAACAGCAGCGTCTTCTCAAGACTCATTTGTTTTACGACCTTGAGAACTGTTTGTGTTTCAAACAATAATGTGTCCGGCAGAACGAATTTTGTGTTTTATGTCGAAGTTGTAGTTTTCCGATGGTTTAAATAGGATTTTTGATTGGTTTGTAATGAAATTTTGCCATCTGTTAGTAACAATATCTTGGCATAGATCTATTAGAAACAAGGGTTTTAATGTGAACCGTTTCTCCTGTTGTCAGTGCCTGCATGACGTATTTGATTGTTACGCTTTCGCGAAGAGTTGTGGAGATGTTGTTTTCCGACTCATTAACATCAATGGATTCGAATCTTGAGCTCCAGTGACTATGTTCCCATATGTTGACTATTTTGCTTTTGGCAATTTGGTCAGGCATCAAAAGACTTTAGGGTCGTATTCGTAACTTCAAAATGTTCTTTTCTTATGAGAACATTAGGCCTAACTAATACACCAACGTTCGTATTTTTAAATGGGCCTGGCTCTCAAGGATTTTTGTATCATTTTTCTGTGACATTGAGTTTACCTGGGAATTTGTACTAATGTCGCATTAAGAGATGAAGTAGTGAAAGCTCTTTGCTCCAACCGACATCTAAGCTTTCAGTTTTCGGCTTCTGTTCCTAGGTATGCAAAGAAATCATTGTGCTATGCTATGCTATACACTTCACTTGAAAGAGGTTATTTTTTGTGTCTTTTTTTTTTTCCTTTGGGGCTGCATTCATTGTAAATTTGTTTTAAAAAATCTCTGACGCTGAAATGTGTGAAAGTAGTCCCTTTGATGAGATAATTTAAGTGAATAGTTTTCAGGCTTTGTTCTTAATCATAAACAACTTAGTTATTTGTTGAATAAAATTATTATGTTAAAAAAACAACAACTCTGTAACGCTTCATTGTCCAGCCTTTCTAATGATTAGATTTTTTGGTGTTAAATGGAATGATTATTGACAAATGTCGTCGTTATATAACTTCTAGTTTTCCTCCGCCTTCTCAAATGAGTGTTTGTGTGTGTGTGTGGGTGTGTGTGTGTGGGTGTGTGTGTGTGTGTGTGTGAAATCGAAATTTTAGAATGTGTGCATGTGTCAGCGAGCACGGGGCTGAACGATGGTTTAATTTGGTTTAAAAGGCACAACGAAGAGCGCGGACGTTGTAGACAAAGAAGACTGTTGTGTGCAGAGTTTATGGCGGGGGGGCTCCATCCAAAGTATGTTGATGAGGTAGTAAAAACTCGTTTCGGCCTTGAGCAGCAAATATAGGCGCTCAGTCACTGCCACCGGTGTAGCCAGTTCAGTGTTTATTTGTGTATGGGGAGGAAGGGAGGGAGAGAGATAAACAGAGAGATAAATAGAGAGAGAGAGAGAGAGAGAGAGAGAGAGAGAGAGAGATGGGAGGGAAAGATGAGATGACACTGTCTGTGGAGTGGTCAGGAGTCGATTGACCACCACTGGTTGTTGCGTGTCCATTCGTCTTAGCAAGGACAGTGACAATAGTAATAATGGTTTTGTTGTGTTTAGGTGTGTTGCCAAGCTGAACTAAATGGAGTGTGTAGATGACTAAGCCACTACATTTATTATTATTATTATTATTATTAGTAGTAGTAGTAGTAGTAGTAGTAGTAGTAGTAGTAGTAGTAGTAGTAGTAGTAGTGATATTTAAAATTTATTAGTATTTTTTAAAATTTATTAATTCATTTCAAAAAATTGTACATGATGTATAATTCCTGTGCGATCAAACTTTAGATCTGCTACAGGTGGTGTGTGTGTGTGTGTTGGGGGTTTAGGGTGGGAAGAGGGCAGAGGGAGGAGGAATGATTGGATGGAAAGGTAATGAAAACAATTAATTAACAGTAAATAGTTGCGCTCGTTGATGGAAATGACATTATTATGCAACATTTTGAACGAGAATAAAAAAAGCCTGCTTCATTCGTAAAGCTACGGAGGTTTCAGCTAGATGTGCATGGGTCTATGGGTCTACTTTTATTTCGAGGTTTCTTATTCGAGTGTGCGTTTCTGTGAGTCTGGATTCCTGTCTTAAAATTAGATTTCGGTTAATGTGCCTTTCCTGTTTTTCTAAAAAAACGTGGGTTTTTTGTTTGGGTGTTTGTTTGGGTGTTGTTTTTTTCAGAGAGAAAGAGAGAGAGAGAGAGAGAGAGAGAGAGAGAGAGAGAGAGAGAGAGAGAGAGAATAAATAGCATTAGATCCAGCTGAAGCGTTTAATAACTTTAAAAGAGAGTAGGGTGTTGGGGATTGTTAGCAGAGAATACCTGAGGCAGACTGCAGCATTGATTGATAATATAATAAATGCAGTATTGTGAAAACTGAAGCGACTTTTTGATAAGGTTTCTCTGTATGCCCTTTTGTCTTGGTACTGTGCCAGCAAGGTTGGTGAAAGGCCAAGGCGATGTTGGCCAAGAATGCCAGAATCTGTAGAAAACCGGCAGTTGTCGGCTCCGTCGTAAACGACACGATGCTTATCGTCAACACTTTGGGATTCTTTTGAAAGAAGTACACGTTATGGGAAGGCAACAAAAAGTTAGACGTGTCCGTTCTGAGCTCGGATGTAGAGAAGGAAATTGGGGAGTTTGCTTGGTTGCACAACAGGGAAATTCATAAGAAGTAAATAAAGAGTGTAATTTTAATATTTGACGATAACCGGAGGGAGCCAATTATTATTGCTATAACCGGAGGATTTCAGACCATATTTTAGTGGTCCGAGGGGCCGTGTAGCTCAGTTGGTAGAGCGTCTTACTAGTAACCGAAAGGTACCTGGTTCGAATCCCGGATTGGCCATTGTGTGACCATATTATTTTCCCTTTACCATCAACTGGTTCGCTGGTGTCAGAATAATGTGACCAGTAGTCGCCTATACGCTTCGGTGTCGTGTGACTATAATCTACAGTTACATTTACATTTACCATATTTTACCGTGTCGAGGAATTCAAGATGTAGTTCCGTGAATGTAAACTATATCCTAGAATGGAGTTAAAGAAGGAGCTGAAATAACGTTTTGCCGATACTAGTTTAAACAAAAAAATAAAAATAATTAAAAAAAACAGCAATGCACTAGAGCCGTTTTCATAATTATGTTGAATATATTTCCCTAATTTCACTGCTTGAGCTCATTTTCATTCTGCATCCCCCTGGTCGAGGAAGGTGGAAAGTCAAGAACAGAATAATGTATACAAGAAGAATTGAAATATGAACTAATGGGTGTATAGAACGACGCATAGAAGGTGAGGTTTTTAGAGAGAAAGGAAAGAAAAGATAGTGCCCAAGAGATAGATTATGAAGGTGAAATCTTGGTGCACAGATTCTAGACATATATGTAAATATAATCAGGTCTCGTCACACTACTGATCAGCGCGAAGGACTTACTTTATACATTACCCTCCTTGTCATTTAAAAGACAGTTTGTACCGCCCAATATGTAGTCTATTCGCTTTTGTTGCCTCTGTCCAAAACATTATCTAGTATTAGTACTGATTTGCAGTTTGAGCTGAAGTCGTGTTTATTGTTCTAGGGCAACAGAATTTCGTGAAAACTTAACTCGGTTGTCAGTTGACCGTTTGACAGGTGCGTTAAAGATTTTATGCAGAAGGCAGTTCAGTGTGTTTTTTTCCGATATCTTGTTTTGTTCTGTCTTGCCGAAGTAATTTGAGCGAAGACAACAACAGTCTTATAACTTTGGGTTGTTTGTCGAAAAAAGAGATCTAATGATATGTCTGGATTTAATATAATTCGCCTACGTGTTCCCTCGTGGGATCTCAAGGAACGCCGTCCAATAAATAACGAGGTTCGTGCTGTTGTCCTTCGGGAGTGTTGGGGAAGTAATGACTTTTCCTGAACTTTCAAGACTCGGTTAACTTCTCCTGAACTGTAATAGTTTTGAAGTGCAAAGAGGTGGAAAACAATCCTTTGTGACGACGTTCCAGTTATATGTATTTTAAATGGAACTTTATTAGAACTGATGTTTCTTTTTTAAAAAAAAATTAAAGTAAATTATATATATGTGTTGCAGCGGCGGAAATAAAGAATGCTGGGGAATTAGATTATCGTAAATAATGGGATTTGTTTTTATGAAAAAAAAAACTTCTTGTTCGCGTTGTGCTGATTCTACATTATTTGTCAGGTATCCGCTTTTTGATTTACAAGGCTCCTTCAGCTGCTCACAAGAGACTTGGCTCAGTAGCGAATTTTCTCTTTGTCTCATGAACCAACAGCGAAAATCTGTTAATCTCTGTAGAATCAGTAGCAGCGGAAATCTCGGTTTCTCTCTTTAATTCTCGTAGTGACATAGGAAGAAGAATGTCAACTGGTATATACCACAAACTGGGTCGCACTGGATAGTTCCCATTAAACAGTTTGATTTTCCACCGTCTTTGTTTATATAGACTATCTGTATTCTGATTGTTTTGGTATTCTAAGAACGAGAATTAGAATCACTTTTTTTTAAATTCATCTCAGGAATTAAATGACATTCTGTCCATGACTTTATTTTATTGTGTGGCAATACTGTGAACACAATCTGTGACCACTTCCGGTCCTGGCTCTTGAGTGATTGACTGTATTTAGCACCACTATTTTCGATTGCGGACAATGCTAGCGTGAATGTTGGAATCGGGACACTTGATCCGGTGCAGGATTCTGTATTCGTCTGGGTTGACCCCTGGATACATCATAGAGATTGATTAAGACACACAGCATGGTTCATCTGCATTCATTGAAGTATGACCTACAGCGTTTCATTGACAGTGATTTTGTGACTGTCTCTTACACAACGGTGTATTTTGTTCTGCGTTAACTAGGCCGTTTGTTTACTGGACAGTGTGTGATGGTGTAGCTAGTGAATGTGAACCAGCACTAAGATACCACAGTAGTGCGTTGTGCATGGTTGTGAGTGAGGATGCTGAACTTGATGGGTAAGCTCGTGCACTATGGCTACTCCTCCATTGCCTGGCTGGGCGCTTCCTGCAAAAACTATGGCCGGGCTGCCGAAGGATACGGTGAGTATGCTCACAACATAATGCTCCCATTGTCTTTGAAATTAGGTTTCTAATGCTTTTAAAAAGCGTTTTGTCCATCATCGTCATCACCATCATCGTCACAATCACCATCATCATCATCATTGTATGTTTTGTCAACCATGAACAGCATCATCATCTTTATCATTGATCCCGTAGCTATCGTCATGCTTATCTGATTACCACCAATGGCCAAAACTCGTCAGACTGACTGAAATTCGTTATCCTGTTCTTGTCCGTGGCTGTTGTTTTGTCTGCAACTGCAAGTAAGGATAGGCTGCTTTAGTACAAGGCTATGGGAATTGCTTATGTCGGGTGCAAATAGATTGTGCAGCAGGTATCGGGGCTCACAATGGTTATCTCAAAACTCTTTAGTTTCTCGCTATTTATTATTTATGCCACGCCGTTTTCTCCTTGAGGTCATCGTGCCGTACTGAAGGAGTAGGCCGTCGTGATATTAAATGATCATTTCTGCCTCCTATCTGTCTACCTTTATGGTGCAAGCACCGTTGACGTACGATGTTAATTACCGCGCTCGTATTTCTGGCGGGTGTGGGTCTCGTCAGGGGCACTGGGGCATGATAAGTCTTTGGTTAGAGCGTCAGCTTGAAGGTTCAAACGGGTACGAGTAAGTGCGAGAGCAGGTCTAGGCTAATATGAACGGCCCCCTTTCTCCTCTCTGCTCCCGCCCCATCCCTTCCCCAACCCTCTTCAGTGCTGCAGCCGCTTTCTCATACAGGCATTAAAATTGACTGTCATGCTGCAGTCACAATGCAGTGGTTCTAAATGTTAGTGTGTTACATTGTAGGAGTATGGATAGGGATGACACCTAGGTTATTTGTAAATAAATGGGGTTGGTTGGTTGATCCTGATTTACCTTGTGATGCTGCCTTCGCATAGATTTCAAGGATTATACAAATTACGTCGAATGAGTGGAAAGGGTGGGGGTGGAGGGCGGAGAAGGAGGGTGCTCTCTCTCACTTTCTCTCTCTCACGCATTTGGTGTGTGTGTGCGTGCGTGCGCGTGTGTGTGAGGGTGTGTGTGTGTGTGTGTGTTGTGGTGGGATTTTGACAGACGGTAATTTGTCAGTGTACTTAAACATATTTCTTGACAGGGACTTGCATCACTAGTGCAAGAAAACCCACACAATCACGTTGAACCTATAGACGTATAAGAGATTGTTTTTATAGTCTTGTGTCAGACCTGAATCATTCAGAAGAAAGTTATATATGCCAGGGTGGTCATCTTTTTTCCTCACCTGAAACTGGAATTTGTCTACAGTGAACATTAACCTACAGTACTATATCGTTTATAAAACTACGCTGTAAACATTGTAATTCATTTAAGTTTTTTCTTAACGCGGTAGATAGCTTGAGTGACGCTGGTTATTCTTCTGTGTGTGGAATTTGTTGTCAACTCAATTTCGCCAGTCATCTTAACCTAACGTACTAATACATTTATATACCATAGGGTATCGTTTGCAAAGGACACGCTCTAAATACTTAACTTACAAGGCCACAGTGTCAAGATGGTGTTGTTGATGGTGGTGGTGTTGTCGGTGTTGTGACTACCAGTTTATTTGGGATATTTCATTGTTGTCACACTAACAGATGATAGAATGGCTAACCTTTGCTCACAGACACACCAACCTCTAAAGCCTTGAATGTTAGTAGCCTGATGTAGTTTATTAATTTTTCGCCCTACTATACTATACTCACTTTCGCTGCGGTGCTGTTTTTAGAATCAACCTTGATGCTAGTAATAGCCACATAAATCAAAGCGCTGCTTTTGATAGAGGGGATCCTTATTATTCTTATTATTATTTTTAAATGTTTAAATATAAAATCTGATGGATTTTTTTTCTCACCCGGTGGGTTAAACATTCACTGTGGATTTCGAAAACGGATACGCGACGCTGATATGTGTTCGTTAGTTAATTTATAGGGTCCTGCGGACTGCAAAAAGCCAAATCAGGGCCACAACTTGGTTGAAAGAAAACTCACCCCCGATCCATATAAAAGATCTGCAGAAACAACCCTAATAGGAACACTGAAGACACTTCACCAGCCGGTCACTTTGCAATAAAGGCATCCGAGAGGCTTTTTACTCTTAATTTATCGAACCTCCGTTTTAAAAAAAAGAAAAAAGAAAAAAGAATATAAACATTATTATAAAATATTAATAAAACACATACATATAAAATGCCTACATAGCTAAATAATAATTCCATAAAAAACCCTAGTGACCATTTGGCAGAAAAAAGGTTAAAAAAAAAGGTAAAGGTAGTCCCATAGCCTTGTGGCCGTAGGGGAGCGTGATGTTGGAGATCACACGTATCTTGGGCCAGCGTAATGAGGGTGATGCCCATCTCTCTCCCTCGCTGCTTTACCTTCCCCACCCTTAAGAGAGTAGGTACTCAGTCACAGTTGAGTCAACTGGGGGCGTTGTTATTTGTCGCTTCACGTTTTGCGGTCACCCATCCAAGTGCTAACCGCACTGGACGGTGCTTAACTTGCGACACAGTAGCGAGTGCTCCAACCACTGCGCTCAATAATCCCAAGTTGACTGTGGGCAACCATGAGAGTGCCCTAACGTTATTGAAGTCATCAAAAGACTACCAGTGCAGTCCTCCACAACAGCACCATCGGGAACTGGTTCAGAATAACAATCGGTGTGAGTCAAGGATGCCTACTCTCTCCAACACTCTTTAACATCTTACTGGAGCGCATCATGTCAGATGCCCTTGCAGATCACGAAGGCACCGTCAGCATAGAGGGTAGAGCAATCTCCAACCTCCGTTTTGCGGATGACATTGATAAATTGGCTGGAGAAGAACAAGAACTTGAACAGCTGGTATAGAGGTGTGCAACCACCTCCAGAGCCTTTGGAATGGAAATAAGTGCAGAAAATACCAAAATGATGACCAACAACACCAATGGCATCAACACGGACATCAAAGTCCAAGGCCAATCCCTCAATACGGTGCATAGCTTCAAATATTTAGGAGCCATTGTATTAGACAATGGGTCCCGACAGGAAGTCCTCTCCAGGATCGCACAAACAACTGCTGCCCTGAAGGTCCGACCGACCATCTCACAAGCCATTGGACAACATGATGACATGCTCACAGTGGGGAAGAAACAGAAACTCCGATAATATGGCCATGTCTCCAGAGCATCAGGCCTTGCAAAGACCACCCTGCAAGGCACGGTTCAATGAGGCAGAAGAAGAGGGAGACAGAAAAAGAGGCTGGAGGACAACATTCGAGAATGGACTGGCATGACTCTGAGCGAAGCCATGAGGGTTGCTGTGGACAGAGAAAGATGGAGTACGCTGGTCAAACGATCATCTGTGGTGCCCCAGCGACTTTCGAGTTACGGGATAAGAAAGGATAGGATCGGATGACCCAACAAGGGTTCTTTAACCTTGTTAGATTTTTGGATCTTTTGAGTGACTAGGCTTATTTTTTCTTTTGACCTTGCCATGAATGTGTTGTAATGTCCTTGATCTCAGCTGCTTGGGAGTGTTGGACGCTTTCTGCCGGGTGGTCACTAGGGCTTCCTATGAATGTACTTTTTAGCACTATAGGCATTTTATATGTATGTTTTTTGTTGATGATTTATAATGATGTTTGTATTCTATTTTGTTTTTGTAATCGGGGAGTTCGCGTAGTTGAGGTCAACCCTCAGCCGTCCCTCGCGTGGGATGTCTTTATTGTAAAGTGACTGGCCGGTGGAGGGCGTTCAATTTTCCCACTGGGGTTGTTTCAACAGATCTTTTATGCGGATCGGGGGTTGTCCGGTCCTGATTTGGCTCGGAAGAGTCCGCTGGACCTAAAGCAATAATAAATCAATCAATCAATCTCAGCTGCGCATATAGCCTTTTTAAAATCCAGAGGGAACAGTACATGCATTATTGTGTGTGCAGTTTGAACTAGTCTCGTCCTGAAGGAAACTGTTATTTGCGTCCATTTGTGTGGAAAGGTAATCTGCTGTTTAGCAGATCTTCTTACTGTCGAATTTGATGTAAAGGAGCCAAATGAGACATCGTTTTTTCCTACACATCGTTGATGTGGGTGTGTATGTGTGTGTGTGTGTGTGTGTGTGTGTAAGTGAGAGAGAGAGAGAGAGAGAGAGAGAGAGAGAGAGAGAGAGAGAGAGAGAGAGAGAGAGAGAGAGAGAGAGAGAGAGAGAACCTCTGGATATGAATCAATTTAGTATTTGTTCAGCTAGTGTTTTTTTGTTGTTGTAATTGTTTGTTGGTTTGTCAGACTTGCCTATCCTACGTTCGTTCTCTGTATTCGTACGCAAGTTAACCTTGGAGTACGGTCGTCTGGTCCTGTCCTATACTACCCTGTCCCGTAACCCGGAGGTCGTAGGGGCACCACAGACGATCGTTTAACCAGCATACTCCATCTTTCTCTGTCCTCAGCAGCCCTGATGGCTTCGCTCAGTGTCAAACCAGTCCATTCTCGAATGTTGTCCTCCCGCCTCTTTTTCGGTCTCCCTCTTCTTCTACCTCCTTGCACTGTGCCTTGCAGAATGGTCTTTGCAAGGCCTGATGATCTGGTGACGTGGCCATACCATCGGAGTTTCCGTTTCTTCACCACTGTGAACAGGTCATCGTGTTGTCCAATGGCTTGTGTGATGGTCTGTCGGACTTCGTCGTTGGTGATGTGTTGGGTATAGGAAATGCCCAGAAGTCTTCTGTAGCACCTCATCTCCATACTTTGTATTCTTCGTTGTAGATCTGCTGTGACGGTCCATGCTTCGCAAGCATATAGGAAGATGGAGATGACAAGGGAGCGCAGCAGTCTTACTTTGGAATGTAGACTGATGGTCCTGTCTTTCCAAATGGGCTTCAACCTTGTCAGGGCAGCAGTTGTTTGTGCGGTCGTCTGGTCAGCTCGCTAAAAATGCTGTCAAATTTATTTATTATTATTTTTAAATATATTCCGATTAAAAGACGCGCAGTTTATTTACCTCCCTTACTGAGATGGCGCATGCTCGCATATGGGAAGTTCGCCGCACTTGCGTTCCGTGTTTTCTAAATTCTGCTCAGTGCTGTGTATTTGAGCGAAAAATGAAGCGAAACCGTGATGCAGATCGTTCTCCCGATCCGAATAAAGATGAAACAAACGCTAAACAGCAGGACAGAAAAAAAGCTTTTTTGAAAGCCTACAACAAAAGGTGGGCCTGACTACATCTCCGAAGGGGCCAGAGTTTGCAAGATGCACTTTGTGCTAAATTGACTTGACCCTTGAACATGGCGGTCACAACAACTGCGAAAGCGCGTATCACCAAAATCACATGAAAAATTTGAAAAAGCTGCTAAAAGTCATAAGTCCATCAAAAGCCTTGGTGCAGACGAAAACCACTGGTGCCGAACACATGCATACGTTGTAATCTGATATTTATGTGTAATGTGTTGCTTATGTGAAAGAAAGTTTATTTGGCCCTCTAGTCTTCTGCAAAACGTTGACCTGAACTCTTCACTTGTGCTTTGACTTTATGCATTGTAATATTACTTGTTTAGGAAACATGCAGTTCTATATGTATTTCAGTACACTTTGTGCACAGTGTCAAATTTAAGTAACATTACAAGTAGACAAAAAGTCCGTTACGCAAAAATCTGGTCAGAGCTTTCAAAATCTGGTTTTGAGCTGCCTGGGATACTGTCAACACGTTTTACGGGTAGGCAAAGTCTGGTTTGTGTTTGTGTGTTTTAAATTTAAATTTGTGGCTATGCGCTGCATGTAGCTTCATTTTGGCACTGATACTTCTATTCTTGTTAGCACACTGACAACATCTAATCGTGTCTGACGAATGTTTAAAACAAACGTATAGGAAGGAGCTGCTTCCCGAATGGTTCCTGTTCTCTAGTGCCGAGTTCTATGGTTTCGTAATTGATTGGCTGGTATCTCGGAGTTTCCTGTCAGTCTTTCCTTTCAGGAAGATGTTTGGACAAATAGAGGGTTCTGACTTCTCTGTTGTTTTGTTTACGTTATTCGCTGAGCGGTGTAGTGGTGGAATGATGATGATGATGATGATGATGACGATGATGATGATGATGAATTCTTGCAAGTGTAGGTATGCGTGTGTGTGTGTGTGTGTGTGTGTGTGTGTGTGTGTGAGAGAGAGAGAGAGAGAGAGAGAGAGAGAGAGAGAGAGAGAGAGATTATAACGGTAACGTCCACAACTAACTAGGTACTTGAAACTAATACAACTTCTATAGTAATGTACGGTGCCGAATGTGTGTTTGGTGTTGTCCACGCTAGCTGTGTTGTTTATCCACACATTCAGCGGTGGCTGTTGATTTCTGGCCTGAGGCCATGCTTTGTTTCCCCCACGCCTTCATCTGTTCCCATGGCGACAGATTTTCCTCGTGCGCAGGCACCTGCTTTATTTGTTTTCTGTCGCAAAACATCTGTTTCAAGACCTAGTATTTGGAGATGTGTCATTGTTCACGGAGTTTACTCAGTAGACTGAACAAGTGTTGCAGACACCACCAAAATGTCCTTTGACCTTGACGTGCACGCTTCTTGGGTAATTGCTGCTCTGCTTCTTCCTCTTGATGTCCTGTTGTGTTTGGGACGTCGTTATAGATGTATGGAAACTTTGTTAATTCTAGTTTGCCTGGTTTTGTTCGATTCATTGATTAACACATTCCATATTGATCTGATTCCTACCGTACGTTGCAGTAATATCCTCTCTCTCTCTCTCTCTCTCTCTCTCTCTCTCTCTCTCTCTCTCTCTCTCTCTCTCTCTCTCTCTCTCTCTCTCTCTCTCTATCCCCCCTCTATCTCTTCCTTCTCTTCTCCT
>CM072514.1:36038944-36241444 GCA_036898135.1 Oncomelania hupensis | reverse complement strand
AAGTAACTTCAAAAGCAGTAGCATTACCAGCCGGAGGAGGAGATTGTTTTAAAACCAAAGCTGAAATCAGGCCTGTCCAGACAATTTCATGCTTTGCCGCATTCCGGGTATCCATTTTCTCTTCTGTCTTCACCTGGTTTATCTTGATCTGCTATCTTATCAGGCTTAGGCCTCTCTTTCTCCCCACTGTAGATTGTTCTAACCTATAAAGGGAAAGCCCCAGTTGAAAACCTGTCTTGACTTTGTAGGCATGACAGATTCACTGCGGCAACAGTACCCCCGTTGGAGTGCCGGGGGTTTTAGTATAAATAGTATCCCCACTTTCTGCAAATTTAGTGCTTTAAATTCCCACTGTCGCTGGCTTCCTCATTTGCTCTTTCCTATTCCTGATCTGTCCTATCACTCTGCTATACTATCTTCTTCTTCGCTAGATCAATGACCTACCCTTTTTCTTGAAAACTCTTCCTGGACAAGACTCCTTGTTTGTGTATGAGGTCTGTTGGATCAGCTTGGGAGTGTTGGACGCTTTCTGCCGGGTGGTCACTGGGGCTTCTAATGATGTTATTATTTAGCAATATAGGCATTTTAGATGTATATGTTTTGTTGATAATGTATAATGATGTTTGTATTCTATTTTGTTTTTGTAACCGGGGGTTCGAGTAGTTGGGGTAAAGCCTCAGCCGTCCCCTGCGTGGGATGTCTTTATTGTAAAGTGACTGGCCGGTGGAGGGCATTCAATTTTCCCACTAGGGTTGTTTCAGCAGATCTTTTATGCGGATCGGGGGTTGTCCGGTCCTGATTTGGCTCGGAAGAGTCCGCTGTACCTAAAGCAACAATCAATCAATCAATCAATCAATCAATCACTCTCTCTCTCCACTTCATCCACCCCAGCAACCGTCCTTTTAGGCTACTCCTTTGTTTTCCATCCATTACTAGCGCTAGTACATCGGGGAATCTCTCTCTCTCTCTCTCTCTCTCTCTCTCTCTCTCTCTCTCTCTCTCTCTCTCTCTCCCTCCCCCCTTCTTTACACACAACTCTCTCTCTCTCCCTCCCCCCTTCTTTACACACAAATGTGAGATAGATCGTTTGTGTGTGTGTAGGTGTGTGTGTGTGTGAGACAAGAGTGCGGCTGTAGCTAGCCATCTGCTCGAGCACCTCCCTCTGTCTGTCATCCGGGACACGTCAGATGATGGATGGCTCGGATTTAAATGACGGAAGCCGTCACGGGGGAATAGGGCAATGACTGTGCCGTGACCCAGTATTTTTTTTAAACAGGGAGCTTACTTCAGTTTATATTAACTAAATTTAGGTGAAGGCTTTATATTTACTTTATGCCTGCGACGATTTTATAATAGGCTAGAAAGATGCGTTATTGCTGCACACATGCAAGATTGAGAGTTTTGGTCACACAGAGTTATCGCACCGAGTAGCTGTTACCAGGCGAGGTTTAGCTAGGGTGACAGAGTATAATAGAATTCTAAAGTTAGCATTTACTTGATAGATCTCCGATACTCAGATTGGAATTTATAAAATGTAGTTTTGTATTTTTATTTCTTTAAATTTATTTTATATATATATATATATATATATATTTATTTTATTTTATTTTTATTTTTTTTAAAATTAAATTTTAAATTTTTGGGAAGTGTTGTGTTTGTTTTGTTGATAAAGTGATGTCAGCAGCTGGGTTGAAAGCGAGAAAGAAAAAGAAAAAAGACAAGACGGAAACATATCAGTTTCTTGTTTTCCCCTTGTACTTTATTGTATCTCGTTACACACTCCACTCAGCAGAACCTCTCTCTCTCTCTCTCCCTGACCCATCCATATTTCCATCACTGCACTTTTTTTTCTCTTTTTTTTTTTTTTAAAAATTTACGTCCCCGGACACATTAAGCGTATAGGGGACGATTATCTACTTCACTGCACTCAAAAGTCATATTACTTATAGGTGTTCAAAAGTAAGGTTGATGCCGTTCACACCATTTTCCGATCTACTATTTCAGGTTGTATAAGTGGGTGCGGGTTCATGTCTATTCTTTCTCCGTCTCAGCCGCACACCCCCGTTCTCCTTTCTGTTAACACAAAATGCAGGCTGCCAGTAAAAGCAGGCTTTCCAAACGGCTTGCTTCACAGATTGCAGCCTTTCAATAGTTTCAGTTGGAACACTTAAAACTTTAAACCGTTTTGAACGATACCACCTCTGCTATTTGTTTTTGTACTTCCACTTTCCTTCTCCCTTGAGCTTGAGGTAAAATGAGGCCGTTTGTGCTGTAATTGCTTCGTTTGCACTGTCTGGCCTGGATGGGGTAACGGGACGGAGATCGGAAGATGAATCCATTCGGAATATCGGTGCTCTGCAATCCATCACTGCTGCGTGTTAAATGTTTGATGAATAGGTCTCGTGCAGTTGCACACTTTTCACCCTGCGCGCACGCACACACGCTCGCACGCACGCGCACACACACACCCACACTTACATGTGCCACACATTCACACACAGATGGGTACACACACATGCACACTCTTTCTCCCTCTTTCATCCACTCCCCCTTTTTCTTTCTTCCTTTCCCTCTCTCTACCTCCTCTTCTCCCTCTCTCTCTCTCTCTCTCTCTCTCTCTCTCTCTCTCTCTCTCTCTCACTCACTCTCTCTCAGTCTCTCTATTACTCAGAATCATAATCTTTATTGTCCTCATAAAAATACAATGAAAATTTGTGTGCGGCATACATATCATCAACACAACGGTACAAAAACAATTTTAAAAAAACATAAAATAAACTACATGAAATAAAAATAATAAACATACTACAAGTAAGAGAGAAGCAACTTATACACAAAATGACTACAGAATATCACATTATGACATAACAAAATAGAAAACAAAGTCATGTGTTCAACTTCTAATCCATAGCAATACACCCCTCCCCAGCCCACCCACTCTCTCTCTCTCTCTCTCTCTCTCTCTCTCTCTCTCTCTCTAACTCTCCTTCTCATTCACAAACTGTAGAATGCGCTCACATGCATCATTGTACTTGAAGTGTTGTACATAGTAATGTGGATACTGTTAATGGTTGTAATTAAAGTCTGCATGTACTTGAAGTGTTGTACATAGTAATGTGGATACTGTTAATGGTTGTAATTAAAGTCTGCATGCCTAGCAGTGTCAGCGTCAGTGTACAGCAGTAGTTAAAATCACAACAACAATATAATTATACCTGTCATAGATTCGTCAATAATAGCGTGCAGTGAAACGGTAGATGAGACAGCAAGAAAGTGTAAAGCAGTAAAACAGCAGACGATCTCGTGAGAAAGTAGTAATATTTGCAAACGATGGCAGTGATCCTCTGTTATATCACCTGTATTAGGTTTTGTAGCAGGGTTATGTGATACCTCGCCATGCTGGATTTCGCAGTACTTACCAGGACTGCTAACATGACGCTAACAACTATCCTCCACTGTCCTTGACACCATAGGACAGTACAGTGATTATACTCTCCTTGACAAAGAGTAGTATTGGACTCACACTCTCATTGGCACACTATATATTAATAGAGTATAATAGTGATCAAGGATATTAAAGGTTATTATGTTGTTATTGTGCATCAAGTGTCGCAGTGATTGCAGCATGTGATATTCCATCTATGTCGAGATGAGGATATTTCGAAAAAGAGTGGCGTATGCAGTAGGTAATAATGGAATAGTGCACATTATTTTTCAGTGTTGACAAATCATAAGGCATCCAGTTACTTTTATAAATGTTTGTATTATTTTATTTATTTATTTATTTATTTTATTTTTGATCTATTTATCTTTCTATTCTTTTTGCAGTTCTTTCTATACTCCACTCCAATAATGCTGTAAAACCGTTTAGTGTTGAACTGCGATGCAGTGATCATGTTGTTCTCAAGCCCCTGTGTTTTGTGTTTTTCAGGTGTGGTGCACGAAAACCCAAGGATCGGGCTGGATGGAGAAGGGGAGGACTTCCAGGGAGGCACAGACGAGAAGGATGACATCATCGCTCCAGTCAGGCTCCGCAACAGGCAACGACGGCTTAGTGAGGTACAGTAATTTGTGTTTTGTTCTTCTTAAGAATTTTTTTTTTTTTGTATACATTTATCAACAAAGCAGTGGCTGGTTGATCTGACTATCAAGTTAAGCAGTCAAGTTTGATTTCCAAAGCAACCAAACAATATCTGTTGATTATTTATCCTGCTGTTACATTAATTTAATATACTGATTTTGCTGCTCTGCAAAATGAGGACTGTGTCAGAGCTGCCATTGTTGAACAGTGAGTAACTTGCCCCTGAATCAAGGGGAAAGAGGCGGCAGACAAGATCAACATATTTAGTGTCTGTCCATCAAATGCTATGTCTGTTATCAATCTCTCATCACAATTCAGTCAAAAAATTAGTTATTGTTGGGTTTTTTTTTCCTAAAAGGCAGTGGGGAGTTGGGGGATTAGAAAAGAAAATCCTTACTATGCAGTATTGATTGTACTGAAGTTAAGAATAGGAAGACAAATAACTAAACTATATGTTTGATAATACATGTATGTCAGATAGCTTGTGATTCTCTGTTGCATTTGTGATTCTCTCTCGCATTTCCTGCTGGTACTTGTATCTAATTATAGGAAAGTTCCTGAGTGTTTGTTGTGCTGATGATTTTTCAGGAAGTCACCAAGCGCTTGTCGTTGCCAGCTGATATACGACTGCCAGAGAACTTTTTGGCTCGATCCTCCATATCTCTCAGTCCTGACGGGCAGCTCAGTCGCAGGTCTCGACGCAAGTCTTTGGTACGTTTGCTCTGCGTCTGCCTCATGCTTGTCCACATTGTAGTTTTAAAAGTACATTTCTTCTGTTATTTGATATTTCTTTTGGTTGTAGAATTAGGATTTAGATTAATCTTTAATAAAACTGGAAGATTAAACCCTTCATGAAACTGGAGAAAGTTTATCATGATACTTATTATCATCCCCACATATTCTAATGATTTAAGCTACTTTTTAAAAAATATGCTTTAAATTGTATCTTTCAATCTGATATAGACTATACCTCTAATACAACTGAAGATATTTTATCATGATCTTTTCAGGTACTGAAGTGGATTTAGTTACTAATTTGTTCATGCTATTGTATGTTTTAGTCAGAGATAGGATTTGGCAAGATTGAGTCCTATACAAAGCTGGACAAACTTGGAGAGGGAACATATGCCACAGTGTTCAAGGGCAAGAGTCGGCTGACAGACAGCCTGGTTGCCCTCAAAGAAATACGACTGGAGCACGAAGAGGGAGCCCCTTGTACAGCTATTCGGGAAGGTACGCTTTGAGCATAATTTTAACAAAAAAATTGTATTGCATTAGTTTGTTATTAAACCCTTTTTTGAGCATTAATAACTAATTATAGTAACATTACAGATTTGTGCATTTTTAATTTGTAATGATTTGTAAGGTCTTTGTCTCAGGCAAATAATGTTTTTAAAATGTTGTTGTCAGACATTTGACAATTTGAAGGTTGAAGGTTTATAAGAGTTTAAATGATGTTGAGTATCCAAGCGAGATAGACTCAGAAGGCAAAACATATGAAGTTATTTCTGCTTTGATGGTCGATTGTTTTAAAACTACTCTAGTTTTCAGCTTGTAAACTGGAGGAATGCTATGAATCTATTGATGCTGGGGACAAAAGGTTTGCGTTATACTCGTCGAAAGAAAGTGGGCTGGAGTTCAATAAAAGCGTCTTATGTATCATTGTTGTTTGTTTTCAGTATCCCTACTGCGAGATCTGAAGCATGGCAATATTGTCACACTTCACGACATTATTCACACGGACAAGTCTCTAACCCTTGTCTTTGAGTACTTAGTAAGTTGCCCATGTTTTGGCTGATTATCAACATGTGTTGTCAATAGCGAGCAGTTATTCATGGAAAGTCTCTTTCAATTGACAGTGTGCGTTTGTTTATCATAGGTAATTGTGCATATTAAGCTCAAATTGTTTCACTTATCTATCATGGTGACAGTGTCCTAGATAGAATATATGTTTGTTATTTTTATTTCTTTTATATTTTATTTTATGTTTGTTTAAATGTAGATAATGCTCTTGTTCTGTACATCATTATTCTACACATAACAGATAAAGTGTTTGGAGTTGTTGAAACTGTCATGGTGTTTTCAGGAAAAAGATTTGAAGCAGTATATGGATGACTGCGGAAACATCATGAGTATGACCAATGTCAAGGTGAGTTTAGGAAAACGTACAGTCTTTTTTTGTATGTTTACGGCCATGGGGTTGAATATTTTGAGAGAGTAATTAAGTGTAAACAGTATAGTATGAGTGTTGGTAATGTCTTTTGGTAAATTTCTGCATGAAGTCTCAGTTTCGGGGGACTAGTCACAAAGTTTTGTTTGTACACAAATGAATTGTAATTTTGTTTTGCCTGCCGTTTCCTAATCCAGCTAAGTTATGTTTTAATAACATTGGCAATTTTTTAATTCAAAGAGAAATTGCCACACATAATACTGAAAAATACATTTTGATGTTGTCTGTCTGCAGATTTTCTTGTTCCAACTTCTACGGGGCCTGAACTACTGTCACAAGCGCCGAGTGTTGCACCGTGATCTCAAACCTCAGAACCTTCTTATCAACGAACGGGGCGAGCTCAAGCTTGCTGACTTTGGTCAGTGCACAATGATCTTTCCTCTTCCACCTCCTTCTTCTTCTTCTTCTTGTTCCTCCTTCTTCTTTACAGTTTTTTAATATTCCCTTTAAAAAAAAATTCATTCTGGTTTATACAAAAACGTAGTCAGAACCAAATCTTTTAATATTTTTTTTTGGAAGGGTTTACAGTATCCTCTACAATGATACAGTTAACATTTTCTTTGTAATGTGTTCCATCACAACTCTAAGTGAGTGTGGGTGAATGGATGTTGTTTGGGATGTGTTGTAAAATAGTCTTTATTGTTCAGGTCTTATCATATTCTTTGTGTTTAGTGCTGACTTATTTTTTCTAAACATATGCATATATTGTACATTTCCTTGCTTTTTTTAAATTATAGTTTTAAAGTCTTATTAAACTTATGTACATTTTAAAGCATTTACTGCCTAAATAGTTCATGACTTTGGCAGTTGAAAATAAAAATGACTACAACTACATTTCTTTGCAGACCCATATAACAACAGAGCCAGAGCTCAGTCTTAATGCGTTTCACATTATTATGTATAACCAGATGAGACAATGTAGATTGTGGCCCTCATGGTGCGTCTTGTGTACAGGTCTTGCTCGTGCCAAGTCCATACCGACCAAAACGTACTCCAATGAAGTGGTAACGCTATGGTACCGGCCGCCTGACGTGTTGCTGGGCTCCACAGAATACTCCACACCCATTGACATGTGGTCAGTGCTTCCTCTTTTCATGGCTAGGCTCGGTTTGTCGGTTCCTCTCCGTTTTGTCTCCTCTTTTTTTTTCTTCTGTCTTTGTTGCTTGCTTTAGGACTTTAGGAGAAATAAAATTAAGCTGACTGAATGGTGAAACTGGAATACCACGGAGATTCAGAAATAGTCTCTCCATAGTTTGTGTCTTAGGCTTTTGGAAGAGTTCAAGACTCGCTGCTGCCACATTTTGCTCATGTTTCCCTGCTGCAATGTTGTTTTTGTTTTTTTCCCACTAGCAATGAAAGCTCATCCAGCGTTTACCTACTGATTGCCTCTGGTTAAAATTTAAATATTAAAAAAATGTGAAGAGGGGTCTAGTGATAAAATATTTTCCTACAAAAAAATGGTTAAGTGGTGTCAAGCAAAGATGAAAGCAGCCTGCCTGCAAATGTGAAGACTTGTCTTGTTTTGATCTGATGGACCATACCCACATCTAAAGGCTTTAACTTGTGTTGATCTGAGAGTTATGTAAAATTCCATATGCAAGTTCCTGCTGAAAGGGTTGTGGAAGTTTCCATGACCAAGTTCTTGATAAATAGTTTGTGAAAGTTTCAACAAAATGCTTTATAATAGTGGTGAATCTCTGTCATATATTTTATTTATTTATTTCTATTCTTTCTTTCTTTCTTTCTCTTCTAACGACTTGAATGGTGATTGTCGCATGCATTTTCATTTCTACAGATATCAAAAGCACTTTTTCTTTTTCAGACAAAATACCTCTTCCTTCCAAAAGAAGTAAAAGATTTTAATTTTATTTTTTGTAATGAAGGTGATCTTGTCTAGCTAGTCAGCTATTATGTAGGAGTGAATTTTATTATAGACATGTTACCCATGTACTGTATATAGGGGTGTCGGGTGCATCTTTTACGAGATGGCATGTGGCCGGCCGCTGTTCCCTGGCTCCACTGTGGAGGATGAACTGCACCTCATCTTCAAGACCCTGGGCACCCCCACTGAGGACACACTGCCCAGCATCTCCCGCAACCAGGATTTTCTGGCCTACAACTTCCCACACTACCAGGGCGAGCAGCTGTTGACTATAGCGCCTAGGTACAGCACTTTTTCTTCTTCTGCTCTGTAGTGTAGTTTATAAAACCCTGTACACTGGCCAACAGCCCACACTTGAGGGGAGCATGTACTGTGGTTGTAAGCCAGTATTCAATGCTGGTGCTGAATTTTACATGGATCTGTTTTACTTGAAAAAACTTTCCCCCCTCAATAAACAAAACAATGTCACAAAAACATCACCAGAGTTTGGTGGTGATGAAGTTGAGCTTTACTTCTGTTGCTTTGTCAGATACTATAACTTTTTTGACAATCATTTGCAGTAACTCCTGTATTACTAATAATGAGATTTGATATGCCTGTAATGTGAATTTTGTCATGAGTGCCTTGGTAACATGAATAGTACTTTTCTACTAGATCAACGGTTGGTGAATTCAGCAACTACTAGGATGAGAACAGCAGTACTGTTCCTTATGGTTCTGTTTTGCAGGTGTTCTGTACTTTTTCTATGGTAAGTAAGTTGATGAGTAACTTAGGATTGCCATTGCTTAGGAGGTTATGAAACCCAGTATATGGATCCGTATTATTGCTTTTGCAGGTTGGACTCGGATGGCCTTGATCTTCTAGCCAAATTTCTCAAGGTCAGTGTTTTATTTGATAGTGAAACTTATGTTGGCACACTTTCACCTCATTATGATGTTTTGGGAAATTTTATATGCAGTTCAGATACATACTGTCTAATGCTCTTTTCAGAGATGAGAATCTTCCGCCTTTTAGCGGAAATCCGCTCTTTCGGAAGGTCCCAGGGTCATTTTTGAGATCGGTTTAAATCCGGTGAGAAAATTTTAGTGTATATGACTAGGGTGAGTTGTTGATTTCCGATCTCGCAGCTTATTCCCACTCGTTATTCCCATGCGGATTGTTGTTATTTGGTTCGCTCTCACTTCGTTTTCGTCGATCCACCAAGCTGCCGTAAAAAGCCGAGATAACCCGATTTCTCTTTCTTCCGGGTGTCCTGGTAAACGTGCAGTTTAGTCCTCCCGTTTTTCTTTACTGACCTATATTCGCGTAAGATTCCGGCTGTTCCCAGACACTCCCGCTGACAGTGACGTCACTCAAATAGGCGCTTGAAGCCCTTGCGCTGAGTTGTAGTGCGAACGATGGAACAGCCAAAACATCACATGGTTGATCAGCCATTGTCTAGAACAAAGCGCGACTTGTAAAATGCTTCGAAAACTAAATCCTGGAGAAAAGGCTCTTGCTACCCACATCTACAGTGGTGTAAAAAACAAGTGGAACTTTTTTAAGTGGTTAGAATAAAAGTTGAACACAACAGTCTTAATTCGTTTGAAGGACAAAAAGATCGAAAGAAATGTGGCGTTGAATGCAGAGGCATTTTTGCAGAGGAATTGAATTGAATTGAATTGAATGCAGAGGCAGAGAAACAAGCCAGACTGGCTCATAAGGAAGCTCTGACTGCCCGACTTCAGGTTTTGGTGAGGAAGAGAAGTGAGATTAGAAGTCAAAAGCCACCAGCCAAGAAAGCAAGAACTGGATAGTTGCCTGGCTTCAGTTATAAAATACATGCGTACATAGTTCATTCAATAATTGTGTGTGTGCAGACTGTATAGCATGTTGGTATCTGCCAGTTTTAACAATTAAAAAAACCCATAAGAATGTTGTATACACAAAGAACTGTAATCCTAGTGCATGACGTAATTGTAAACTTCAGCCTGACTTCAGTGCCTGACTACGACTTCAAGGCTGAAGTTGTTCATAATGTATAATACATGAATATAGCATCAGAACTGTTTGAGGAACTACTGCCTGAAACCATCCGTATTTCTGCTTTCCTTGTTGTGGTTTTTCCAAGATATTATCTTGAAATTGTAAATCTTGTTTGAACAGTCAATTGAGGTATTTGTGATTTTATTGTTTGGTGTGACTGTAAGAGTGTCAGTGAGGCTTCATACTGATTCTATGTATAAATGTACAACTCTGTTTTGGACAGTAATTATGTGCATTGGTAAAGCCTTGGCTTGTCATTGGTATTTAAACCATTCTTGTCTGCAGTCAAAAGGAATGTTTGTTTAATACAAGGCATAACTGATGTTTGAAATAAATTCATTAGGCCTATGTGTTGAACTGTGGGGAGCTAGCAACAGCATTTTAGTACCACAAAAACAACTGATCTGACCTCATAAAATAAGGCTCAGAATGCATAGATTTTAACCGTCTTTTCAGGTACCGTCTTTGCAGGTATGCGCACTCGTGGCTTCGCCACTCGACAGACTTTTGAATTTTTCCTCCTTTTTGTCATTTTAGGATTCTCATCTCTGTCTTTTAGTATTTTCTCATTTAATTTAATATATAGCTTGACCTCGTTTCAAAAAAAAAAAATTTAGTGTATATATATATATATTTTTTTTTGTTGTGTCCAGTACAATGCCAAGATCCGTGTGGCAGCGGGGGACGCTCTCAAACATTCGTTCTTCAACTCACTTGGACCAGGCGTGCATATGCTGCCAGACAGTGAGTATTTTCATTCTTTCTTCGCCACATGTATGATTTGTAGCAGTTTTACCACTTTATTTTAGCTGCCAAACAGACAAGGGACTCTAAAGATAGACAATTCTTGGATTGTTTCAGTGTCACACACTTCAGTTATGTGAGTGTGATGATTTAGACATTTTCAGTTGATGAAACAGAGTAACAATTAATTCATAGTTCTTTGACAGACTGCTCCAAAATGCATCAAACTGCATAAGCAGTGCTTCACATCGACCATCACAAAACATATATGCAATGCTAACAGCAAATAGGCATAAACTATACCGTCCTTCCCTTTGGGTTGCCTGCCATTACTTCAGTGCTTGGTGCTGGAATTTTCACTAAAATCTACAGTTTTGTTGAGCTTTTTTTTTTTTTTTAAGTTATTGACCATACCGTTTACTACTGTTGCAGCTGTCTCAGTATTTACCGTACCAGGGATATCTCTACACAGGGACCCTGGCATCAGATCTTCATCATTGGCAACTACAGGTATGGATGGTACTAGTGGCTAGCCGTTCTTGAACTTTATGCCTTGCCTCTGCTTCTTTATTGCTCATGTTAGTTTTAGATGCGCTATACCTGACTTCTCCCATGTTTTGTCATTTTTCACAATCATATTTTTTGACTAGAAAATACTGTATTACTTATTTATTTAATTTTTCTCATATGGTGTTACTTATTTGTTCATTGTTTTGTGCTTGTTATGTTTTTGGGTTAGATGATTAGCAATAATGGTAGAAACACCACCGATGAGCTGTTGGGCATCAGTGTTTGATGTCGCTGGACCACTTCAGCTAAACCCCTCTTGAGTACAGTAGTTGTTCAGTACCATTGTTAGTTGGCTGTGTGCTCAGCACGTTTTTGCAGCGTTAGTTAGCTTTTTTTGCATTCAGCGCTGAGCGTCTTATTCTTATGTTTATTGGTCTTCTGATTTCGCGTTGTGTCTTGCCCAAGATATACTTTTAAAGACAACTTTATTGTTGCGTTCTGTTTTTTATTATTATTATTTTTAAACTTTGTTGGGAGGGAGGGGGGGGGGGAGTGGGTGGGGGAGAGAGAGGGACAGGGAACAACTCATTTGAATACTTTTGTAAAGTTGTTTGTAGTCTGACTGACAAGTGCACGAGGGTTTGGCCCTCACCTGTCTTAGTGCAAATAGAGGTACTAATACAAAAATCAGATTATTTTGAGAGAGATTATATGTCTGTTGCTATGCACTTTGCAAAGTCATGTAGGCAGTCTGGCCAAAATTTTCTTCTGTTTTTTAAATAAAAATAATTAGAATTCATTTGAATTAGAAAGTAAAATGATTAGCACCGTAGCTAGCTTGGCAGTTAATTCTAAACATTGTGAAGGTTTGTTTAGCTCAGTGGAAGATTGTCTATTGTGATTATTTATTTGGGGGGGATTTAGGGAGGGAGAAACTCGAAGGGGAATTTGTCAATGTTGAGTAGCACGATTGGAGTTTTGTTTCTTTTAAAATCTATGTACATCTTTCATTTATTGTTGATGTTGAATAGTAGGATTGGAGTTTATATTTAAATATGTACATCTTTTATTTATTGTTTTATGCTATTGTTGCAGGGAAACTTCGTCGACAGAGTATGTTGTTCTAAGAGTGGACTGACTCCACTACGTGTACTGGCCACTGCACAGCCTTGGAAATAGGACAATGCATGCAGCACCTCACACTTCCTCTTCCTCCTCCCCCTCCCCGCCCCCTCCTCATCTTGCTTTCTCTACTTCGCCCAACTGCCATTTACAACCTTCCTTTTACCTGACCACTTACCTTCTACTGATACTCTCACAGTGGAGAATATCCGATGTACTTGCCAGGACAAACATTGCTGCAGTGGCGTTGTGACACAAGACACTCAGTGTCAGGCAAATGGCATCGAGGTGTTGACAGTGCTGTGTTGTACAGATGGCCTTTCTTCAGCACATCATCAAACAGCGCTGCTTGTTTGACCAATACAGCCATACCCGACTTGAATTTAGAGTGCGCTTTCTTTTTACGGATTTGTATAGAAAAAAAGAAGAAGAAGTTTGAATCTAAATTTCATGGTGCTCTGTGGAAATGGTATATGAATCTTTTTATAGAATGCTCAACGGACACAGCTTGCTTGAATAGAATGCGGAAGTGAAGAAGAAGCTTCCCTGTTTTGATGAGTGTTGAACAGGAAGGAGATGATAGTTTCTCTGTACTTGCTTGCGTTTTTCTTGTATATGCTACCACACAAACAACACTGAAGCATTCGGAGTGCTTTTTCACTGAAGAAGGACAATGGAATGTTTTCTGCAGCATCAGTTTCAGATCATGCAGATTTTTAGGATTTTCTTTTAGCGCAGCAAGTTGTGATGACCCTGCATGAGGTCACTGCTTTACGCATGCTGGCTTTTTACTGGCTTTGAGGATTGTGGAGTCAGCAAACTACTAGAACACATGGAACAGCAAAGTTTGTCAATGTGTTTGTATTGTACTGAGGAGATGAAGACACATTTTGGTGAATCAAGCTCTGATAATGAGGGTGTTGAATGGTTTATGTGTACATTGTGCATGTAAATACGGATTAATATCAATTATGTGTCTCTGTCAAACACTTGAATGAGCTTTCACCATCAGTGCATCTCAACACGAATTTGTGGATTGATGTGAGTGATGTATATACACAACGTTATGATGACATGTCATAAAAAAGAGTTTCCTTTGTTCCTGGAAGTTGTTTCCCCTGACCAACCACTACATTCATACATCCTGCAGCGTACTTTGATGCGGTTAGCACCACTGTACATTGAACCCTACATCCTTAACTAATTTACACCTGGCTAGCTGCGTGTGCATTCGGTACAACGGTATTAATGATGGTCATTTCACTGATGAAAGCTTGTAAGTGTTCGTGTTTTCTCCATCTATGGTGCCACCTACCGCCTTCAACAGCGATACCTTGACAATATTTATGGTGAACGTATCTGCCTGTCGTTTGTTTTTGCACAATGTATTGATTCTACATTGAAATTTTTTTTTCTTTTTTAAACAGTTTCTGCCCTTTTGTTGAGAAAGATCTTTTTATGCGATTTTTACCGATTTATCAAAAACGTTTTGCACTCAAATTGTATCTTTGGGAAAAGGAAATGTCGGTAGTGCTGTAGATTTATATTGAGTCATGATTTTGTTTTGTTTAGCATCGTGAATATTATTTGGTCGTTCACATAATAACGTGGGAAAAAAGTGTAGAATTTATATTTTAAACTGTAATGTTAGGTCACACAATAATTGAATAAAGTATAAGGGTGTGTGAAGTTTGTTAAGGACCTGCTTGTTATTGCATTTATTTAATTTATCTTGAATTTTAAAAAAGTCTTTGATGGAAAGAAAACTTTAACAAGGTTGGTGCCATTGTGCATTTGTTTCCCTTTTTTCTTTTTTTTTGCAACACTTTATTTATATTTTCTCTCTCCCCCACCTCTCTCTTTCTATCCTTCCTCTCTCCGCTCTCTCATTGTATTGCTCTCTCTCTCTCTCTCTCTCTCTCTCTCTCTCTCTCTCTCTCTCTCTCTCTCTCTCTCTCTCTCTCATCATCTCTCTCTGCTCTTTCTGAACCATAACACATGAAGCTTTGATGTCAAAATGAACAAATAATTAAAAGTACGCAAGTAGTAGTTTAGTGTTTAATCATGACTTCTCGGCAGATCTCAATTACATGTACAAACTAATAAATATTTGTAATTGCTTGTGGATGTATTAACATGACACAGTGTTGTATATATAATATGCTTTCAGCTTCAAACGGGATGACAGATTTGTGACCTTTGTAGATAAAGTACCATTTGGATGCAAATTGCAAAGTAATAAAATATGAATTTTGTCACGTGTAAACTAATGCTGTGTATTTTAATGTATTCTCAATCATGACAGCTGCCAGTATATTCAACAGTAGATTGTGCAGTCTAATGGCGACACGGTACCGCAAATTTCTCTGGCTGTTGACTCGTACATTTAAGAGAATAACTAACAGAATGATACCTTCTTGGTTTAACAAAAATGAATCAAGCCCGTAAGGACAAAATATACACCCAGAGTGCATTTGTAAAATATTTTATAGGGACATTTTGCATTGGGACAAACGAGACAAAGTAAGATGGCTAAGGAGAGTTTTGAAGCAACTGCCAAAATACGCAACAGGGATTTTGCTTGTATGTTGTATTGCTATTGTGTTGATATGCAGTGCTGGATGGATGTGATGGGAATAGGGCAAGATAAAACATATTTAAATAAATTATGTGGTTCGGATAGCTGACAAACGTTTGAGCTTTTTCTTTACTAAAAGACTGAAGAAATGAAATGAGAAAGGGAAAGAACTCATCTTGCAGGGCCCGAAACATAAATCCTTCACAGTGCCTCACTGGTCCACATTTCTCTTTATTGGTACTGGGCAGGTAACCCAAGCTAAGTATTCTTGTCAATGGCTCAGAAAAAATGAACAGTGTTTGTGGTTTGTTTTCTGGAAAAGGTTTTTGAAACTTGATTTCCTTTCTCTTAGTATTGTCTTTTGAATGAATACTTTTAATCAAAGATCGTAGAGAGCGGTTTGCAAAAAAACAAATGAAAATACTTTCATAGGTAGACACATGCTGGAAATAGTTAATGTTTATTTAAACGTGTGGAAGGTAGACTGCACGAGGCTGAAGATTAAAAGTTTATTTATTGCAATCCATTATAAACAAGTTTTGTTTAATTGTTTTGTCCTGGCTATATAATTTCAACAGTGTCAATTGACACAGGAAGGAAGATGATAGCAGTTTTAGCCACAGGTTGGCAAGTACTTATTTCATTTCTAATCAATTTTACAATTATGTATGTTCACTTAAATGACAGCTTTAGGTAACAGTGAAAGCAGTGTTATTTCATGAGTCACGATCGTGCCATTTCATATCGATTCTACTATTTCATGTGGTGTGTGTCTCCGTTTTTTTCCCCCAAACCCCTTCATTTGCTGACATGTGATGCTTGTCTGTGGTTGCAAAATATACAGCAAAGTACTCAAAAAGAACCAAGTTTTATCATGTCACTCAGATTCATGCAAGTATTTAGAAGAGAAATTGCAGATGTTGTGCCAATAAATGTATTAAATTTCATGTACATTTCAAATGTTTTTGATGTCAGAATTAGATCTGGAATTGCAATGTCTAACAATGATCGATTGATTTAAAGGAAACACAGCTCCATTTTCAACCTTGCTATTTATTGTAAAAGGCGCATATGACTTTCTGTACTGATCTTGTGTGGGTGACTTGTTCCCTTATCACACAGGGTTAAGAACTTGATGTGTTAAAATATTGTGTTTTTTTTCAGTTTGTCACACAAAGGCCTTTCAAGTAGTGTTTAGTCACTGACACTTTTTCAGTACATCCAGTTCAATACCTACCCCCGTTGGGGTGCCGGGGGTTTCAATATAAATAGTATCCCCACTTTCTGGAAATTTAGTGCTTTAAATTCCCACTGTCGCTGTCTTTCTCATTTGCTTTTTCTCATTCCTGCTCTGTTCTATCAATCTGTTATACTATCTTCTTCTTTACTAGACCAGTCACCTACCTTTTTTCTTGAAAACTCTTCCGGAACAAGACTCCTTATTTGTGTATGGGGTCTGTTGGATCAGCTTGGGAATATTGGATGCTTTCTGCCAAGGTGGTCTCTAGGGCTTCCTATGATGTTATTATTTAGCAATGTAGGCATTTTATACGTGTATGTGTTTAGTTGATAATTTATAATGATGTTTGTATTCTATTAGTTTTTGTAAACAGGGGTTCGATAAATTAGAGTACAGCCTCAGCATCCCCTGCGTGGGATGTCTTTATTGTAAAGTGAGTGGCTGGTGGAGAGCTTTGTTTTACCACTACGGCTGTTTCGGCAGATCTTTTATGCGGATCAGGGGTTGTCCGGTCCTGATTTGGCTCGGAAGAGTCCGATGGACCTAAAGCAATAATGATGTAATGTAATGTAGTTCAATACCTCACTCACATAGTTTTGTTCTGCTTTCCCTCCCTCCATAAACTCCAAGAGTTCCCCACTCCCACTTTTTTTGTGCTCTCCCCCACTCCCTCCAACCCCCACTCTTCACATCTTGTCTCTTCCCATCTTTATATTTATGCTGAGCTTATTTCTTTATGCACTTTCAGGCTTAATTGCTAATGTTACCACATCCCCCTGCATCATTACACAAAATGTTATCCACGATGTAAATAACATTTTTTGTAAGAAGTTTTTTTTTTCTTTTTCTTTAAAGAAATACCGGAATGAGTAGTATGTCTTTTAAAAACAAGTAGCACAGTACAAATATTAATGTTATTAGTTTTTAGTTGCTCTTTTGTGTTTTTTTTTGTTTTTTTTTTTTAAAATAGATGAAACGTCTGTTCAAGATGGACTTTTGCATATCAAAACTATCATTGTGTTTTTGTGTGGAAAAGCTTGACGTTGACAACGTGTGCTTGTGTTTCATTACATCTTGTTAGTCTTCACAAAGCTCGGTTAAAATCATATATATGCATAAAGATGTCATGGAGAACGTGAATGTCAAGAGTGTGTTTCTGACAACTATATAAATGTAAGTAAGCTAGCGGCTTCTGACAGTTTGAGTTTAAATGACATTGAATTTGAATCCTTTGTCTGAATAGTTGTACACTAAACAATCTGGTTAGACATCTCATGATGATTATAATGATGATGATGTGGTCCTGAATAACGCCGTTTCAACGTCAGTAGACATGCTCGATGTGCATGCAGGGAAAAATAATGTCCACGCCTCCCCCATTCTTCCTACTCCCCCACTCTCTTCTCCCCCCCCCTCCCTCCAACATCATGCTGGTCAGCTTTTCTACAGCTGTACTAGAGGCTCCCCCCCCCTCTCCAACATCATGCTGGTCAGCTTTTCTACAGCTGTACTAGAGGCTCCCCCACCCACCCACCCCCACCCCCCATCCAACATCATGCTGGTCAGCTTGTCTACAGCTGTACTAGAGGCGATACAAGTTTACAGTCAACTTTCTCTACCTTTTTTTGCTGCAGTGGAACTTTCAGATCCTTACGAGGCCTAAAAATTAAAAGTGATCACAGCTTGAAAATTGTCAGTTTGCGTGTCAGATTTTTTTCTCCATGAAATCATTTTGAAGGAATAAACAAAAATTGATTAAATAGACATTGATGTTGTATGTCCAAGTTTTTTAAAAATAATTTTACTTAACATTGGTTGTCAGAATCTTTTGATCTGTAGTTAGTGGGCCATGTCAATGTGTTAAAGTGTCATTCTAGATCAGTGTTTTAACTTGCAAGTTTATTCATGTTAGGATCTTGGTGGAATATTATTTTGGTGTCTGTATCCCTTCAGTTTGTTTAGCTGGCGTATGTTCTGTAATCAGGGTGGAGAATTTTCCTCGGATCAGCGGATTTCCTCGGATCCGCGGATTTCCGCGGAAGGCATTTGCATTTCCGAGAAAAAAATATTGAGTTCCGAGATTTTTATTTTTCGTCAGATATATTTTTCGCGGAACACCTCCGTGCCGCATCCAAGTTATTTTGTCGGTCATTCAATGCGTTCAGAGAAAGCGCACGCCCGCGTCTGTTATACAGAGCTATGCTATAAGACCTACTATATAGGCCTACTATGAGCAAGAAAACAAAATCGGGCGACCACGACTGGGATCAGTAGTCTATAAAGCGCGCACGTCCTCCTTTGTTTGTGTTACGCTTCAGCGATTCTTTTTAATGTCTTAGCAGTCTTTTGAAATCACAAACAATGTCTTGCTCTGCGCAAATTGTCAACCGAAGTAACAAGTACAACGGCGATGATAACATCAAGAACAAGTGGAGATGGGAATGGACCGAGAAGAAAGTAAAAGTTGGACCCCTTACCGGGGCTTGGCCCCTGGACCTCACCGAGAAGAAAGTAAAAGTTGGACCCCTTACCGGGGCACGGCCCCTGGGCCCCGGCCGGATTTCAAAGATTTCTTGATTTAGTTGTTCTCCACCCTGTGTAATTTTTGTTGAGAGTTTTAATTCTGTACACGATTAAATTAGCACAGATTGTGGGCAAAAGACAGCAAGAACAGGTTCTAAATTCAATGCCTTCGTTCAGATGATATATGATAATAGTTCTGAAAACTTTTAACTTATTTTTCTCAACTTAATTTAAAAAAAAAAAAAAAGATGGCAAGATAGTTATTATTTTGTAGGTATTCATTCCATTCTTTTTGTCATTTCGTTGCTTGTGTGCTGTGACCAGACTCTGGACTGAGAAAAACAGGTTGCTTGTAATTGTTTGTATGTAAATGTGCATATGTAAATTGTGTATAATATTGTAATGATTGAGTTTATTATGTATAAATGGTAAGTTTTTTAAAATTAGTTTTTTTTAATGCAATTTATTTGTTTATTTATTTTTAAATGTTAATATGCCCTCTTTTGTTGTTGTTGTTATATTTTGTTTTTGTGATTGCAGCAAGAGAGTGAAAAGTTTACTTAATATTGTGATTACTTGGGTTCCTTTCCCCTAACTTCCTACCCCTTTTTTTTTTTTTTTTTTTTTACTATTTCAGTTGCTTGCCTGTGTTATTTTACCTGTAACAAATCAAGTATAGCTTGCTTACAAGTCTAGTCCTTGTTGTTCTTGTTGCTTCATTTAAAAAAAAAAACTTTTATTGCCACTTTTGTTTCAATGTCTGCCTGTCTTACTTGGACACCCACTCTCTTCCTCCCCCAACCCATCCATTTTATTTATTCATTTTTATTAATTTTTAAACCATTTTTGTTTGTGTGCCTGTAAGGGTTATGTTAGGAACTAACATTTTGTAGAAATTCACCTTGGTTGAATCAAAGTGTAATATCCAGCCTGCAAGGTTTAAAATAAATTTTGTTGTTGTTTAGAAATGAAGTAACTAATAAGTAAATAACAAATGTGTTTTAATTTCCTTTTGTCTTTTTCACTGATAATTAATTTTTGTTTCAATAACTCTACAGTCTACTGGATAAATAGAAGGAGAAAAATACACAAGAAAAAACCCCGCAAGTGAATAAACATTAAAGTTATGTGTGGTATTTTGCTTTTACTATAGTTTATAGTAAATCCAGTGTACCTATGGCTATTGCCTTTACTGTAGTTTATAGTAAATTCAGAGCACTTCTCAGCTTCAGAGTGTATTGATTTATTTTATGATTCCACTGCATTCTACATTTGCTAAAGGACAACAAAAAGACTACCTTATACAGTGGAACCTCTCACAACGACCCCCCTCTATAGCGACTCCCCCGCTACAACGACCCATTTTATTTTAACCGATGTATTTCCTTATATTGCTGTCATCAGTATAGCGACTCCCTCGCTATAACGTCTAACGACCGATCTTTGCAGACCGTATAGCGACTTTCTCGGCATGACTGCACAATAAAAACTGTCTACGATCTTGTTCAGCACAGTCAGACAGGTACCTATATGTGACACGCCAGCTGATAAAGTAATCTTCTATAAGTTTGACGTCATCTTGTAACGTCACATTCTAGATTCTATTCGTTTGGGGTTTGCATTTCACTTTATTCACATCACGAGCGCGGCACTGAGAAGAAGCAAAGAAAGCGTGATGGGATGATGGAGTCTACAAAGAAAAGAAAATTTTTATCTCTGGAAGATCGAGTTAATGTTGTAAACAGACACAAAAAAGGAGAGACCGCCATTGCGATCGCAAAGAGTCTTAAAGTTGGAAAAACACAAATTCAAGGAATTATCCGAGACAAAGATGACATTCTTAAAAGGTGGGAAAGTGGTGATAATGCCGATCGTACGCGATCAAAACGGAGGAAGACAACATACTCGGAAGTAAATGAGAAAGTTTGGGATTGGTTTCTGGATGCTAGAAGAAAGAATATTCCGATCACTGACAAATTGATTCAAGAAAAGGCCATTATGCTCTCTGTAAAGACCCCTCTCTATAAAGACCCCTCTCTATAAAGACCGATTTTTGTCAACATTTTCAAGGTCGTTGTAGAGAGGTTCCACTGTATTTCATCTGTTCAAACTACTTTAAAAGATTCTGGGTAGCAGCAGTTATTAGTCTTTGTTGATCATAGATGCGTAATTGTAATTGAAATCAATAATATAATCAGCATTATTACATGAGCTGTTAATCTTCTTTAGTAAAAAAAATATTTATGAACCTGAATTTTTTGGGGGAATTGTCTATCTTTATTGTAAAAATTATGCTATTTTATTTTCCAATAATTCGGTGAGATTTTTTTAATATATGTGCATGTATGTAGGTAGATGATCTTGAGGCTTGACGCAAACAAATTTGTAACTTACGGTGTGAATGTGTAATTTCATATGTATGGGTGTGTGAATGTGCATGCAGGTATGTATGCTGGCGTGTGTGTACATTAACTATATTTTTCTTTGTTTAGTAGTAGTATTTGTGTATTTTTGTTTTTTAAGAGGTAGCTAATGAAGTAAGTGTGCTGCTTTTAGGACTTGGTGAACTATTTTATTTGTATGCGGTCGACATGTCAGTTATGATTTGTGGCTCACTTTGAATCATGGACAATTTGTTAACATTTTGTCATGCATTATTATTATTATTGCTCCCAGACATTTCTCTTTTGTTTTGTATTGACTTAACCATAGATATTTATAGAATCTATTCTATAAATATCTAGGAGAATAGGTATCTAGGATGTAACAGTTATGTTGCTCTTGTCATCAAATGTTGGCACAAGTATTGTGTATTGATTTTTTTCTTGTGTGTTCTGATGTCTGTCATCCATGTCCATAATTATATTTTCGTAGGTGAACATCGATCATGGAAGTAAAATGGCTACATGGTAACAATATATTTTCACTCCGTTTGGTGTGTGAGTGTCTGTTTTCTCTCTCTCTCTCTCTCTCTCTCTCTCTCTCTCTCTCTCTCTCTCTCTCTCTCTCTCTCTCTCTCTCTCTCTCTCTCTCTCTCTCTCTCTCTCTCTCTCTCTAAATATAAATGTATATATATGCCAATTATAGTACATAATTTATTCACCAAAGAGATTACGAGATTCATAATTGAAACAAAGTGATTTCAATGCCAAATATTTCACCCACACTAATAGTTAGTTGGTTAGTTATTCATAGCTTACAGGGTCCAGTGGACTACAAGAGCCGAATCAGGACCACAAAATCAAGACCACAACTTTGATGAAAGAGGACTCACTGCTGATCCACATAAAAGATCTGCTGAAACAACCCTAGACCCACACTAATATATCAATAATATGAACAAGTCATACTTAAGTTTATTCAAATTCTCAAATATGGCTTTTTTATATCCATACTTTAGACATTGTACATGTACTTTCTGCTGCATTATGAAAATTCTCACAATAGACGCCTCTTCAAATCGGAAAAAAGTCATATATTTTTAGCCACAGAACAAGTCCTATGCTGACAATATTAGATCAGTTCAAAAAGAAAGAAATAGGCAAGTTTAGGACAGTTATTCGCTATACCCCAGGAGGTGGCACCAAGAAGCTGTCACACAATCCTAATCTTACCATCAACAGGCCACCACTCTGCAAGCTAAGCTTATGCAGTGGAATTCCAATTCTTGCATAGTGTTCTTAACAATTTGTTTTATATTATATGTAAATTATACTTAGATTGTGTAAATGAAAATGTGTCTTGTTGCAATGTTTTGACACATTATGGTGGCAAAAGTAGGTCTCAATGTTATTTTATTATGTTTGCTCTATTGGATACATAAACAGATATACGTTACACCCTCCTCATACAAGACATAAGTCTTATTCAGGATTAATAAACTCTTAATCTGGTGTCATGACATAATGTGTATTCAATAAATAAATGTGACAGGTCATGAAAAAAAAACCAGGGTTAAGTCCCTCTCATAACCCTGGCTTTGTCATGAGAAGTCACAAATACCAGCCATTCGTGGTAAATATAGCCCAAGGCCGCAAGGGAAATAACTGTGATAAATAGAACTAAATGCATTGTAAGGCAACTTTGCCGTGACAACCAGTTGAAGGGTTAAACTGCAAATTTGGCATGGATATCATAGTATTGATTCACTCGTTGTTCATCCTATCCTATCCTATTCTGTAACTTGAAAGTCGTTGGGGCACAACAGATGATCATTTAACCAGCGTAAGCCATCTTTCTCTGTGTGAAGTGTAAAGCCAGTCCATCCTCGAATGGTGTCTTCTCACCTTTTTGTTTGTCTCCCTCTTCTTCTGCCACCTTGCACCGTGCCTTGCAGGATGGTCTTTGCAAGACCTGATGTTCTGGTGATGTGGCCATACCATCGGAATCATCATGTTATCCAATGGCTAGTGTGATGCCTGATGGTCTGTCGGACATCGTCGTTTAAAGTGCTGGTTATAGGAAATGCCTTGTTCATAGAAAGCGGTCATTGGTGGAATGACTAGCGACAGATACACATCTGCTACCAGCAACAGAAACAGATCTATTACCAGCGACAGATACATGTCCGTAAAAAAATACACAGAGTCCTTAATAGACAAATGCATATTCAGTGTCGTTACCTGCACTAGAATGATATTTGATGCTGCCTTTTGTGGCAATATGAACACAGACCGTTCTCAAGTCATAGTCATTAGTGTCTCTCAGAGTAATTCCTGCGTTATCCCTGACCAACACTTCATCTGTTCATCTGGTTGGCATTGGTGGAGGCCATTTTGCGAAAGTTGTTAAAGATGTCGAGGTACTGAGACATAGTGATGGATGGAGAGAAGAGCTCGTCCTGGTGATTTTTCAGCACAGGAGGGGGAGTGTCTGCCAAACTGCCCACAATGGACTGCAGCAGCTCCTTCAGCAACCCCCAGCAGTCCACTGCCACCACGCATGGACAATACTCCACCTGTACACACATCAACGAGGACAAAACTCACTCCAAACAATCGAAGCAGGACTGATGTGATAGTTACGTCAAAAGTATAGTTTTATTTCTGGAACAGTGTGTATAGGCCCAGGCAATGTCTGCCATAGCACATACACAGCAATTATACATTGAGAGAATCGGCAAAATTAATATACTTCTTACTTTATTATGAGGAAAGGAATCGTTCATTCAGCGCCTTAAAGACCTCAGCTCCTTTTGATAATATTGTTATCTATGGCAGACAACAAAAATCATTTGTCCATACTTTTCGTCTTTTCATGTTTTGGTGGGCTTAAATGTAAGGGAGATAACCACATAAGACAATATACTATGAGCTAATCGCTTTCTGCTGCATGTCACATCTTATTTAAACATGTAGAAACTTGTTTAGTGACACTCACACATAAAGGAATATATATAATCTGTCTTACTGCATACTGTAAAGTAAAACCCGTGCTAATGTTATAAGACCACTGTGGAAATTGTACTGTACATGTTGCAATGTATACACTTTAGTGTGCCTTGAGCATTCTCACTAAAAATGTTAAGGAATGCAAATGAGTGTATTTAAAAAAAAATCATATGCATGATTCATTGATTGCTTGACATATATATGCTAAAAACAAATGTCCACTTCCATTCAAGATTATTATATTTATATCAACACTCTTACAGAGACTTTAACTAATTTCATTGATTGATTTGTTATGACACTTGACACTCCACTCACCTCTACAACAATGCCTTTGAAGCCACCTGCCAAGGACACTGAGCCAACTTTGAGGACAAAGTCCCCCAGCTCATAACGCTGACCTTTTGCCTCCATCTTAGCGTTTTTGCGCTGGGGGTAATAGTTTTTCAGCTTGTTCATGAGGCCATCAAACAGTGTGTCTGCAGTCAGGCACAAACCTGTGTCTGTGATGGCAAAACAGGATGCAGGCTGCTCGCTGTTATGTAGGATGTACACCGTCTTTGGTTGAGCTGTCAACCAATCAAAATAACTTTATAATATATATCATGCATCAAGTACAATCAATGCTAATCACAATCTTCATGTAGAAATTCAATAATACTAATGTATACTATTTTTTTATCTATTTTTTTTACAACTTTATTACCACTGAGGTGAAATTCGGCCACTTTCATTTTCGAAAGTACAGCAGCCCCAAGTGAAGCGCTTATCCAAAGTACATGCTGGGTGTGTTCTTGTCACCGGCACTCACCCGTCTAGGACATAAGTGTCAGGATCTTTAAAGTCCGTTATGATGGAATGCGTGTGACACAGACTAGACCTCAGTTTATACTCTCATCCGAAGGAGTAGGAAATGGGAGTAAAGTGTCGTTCCCAAGCACACAACACAATGACCTGCCTGGGCTCGAACCCTGGACGTTCAGATCCGCAAGACAAAGCTCTGCCATTAGGCCACCGGGATCACGTGTGCCTCACTCTCCTAAACAATCAGTAACCAACATATATGCATCAAAGATCCTGATGCTCACGTCCTATACAGGTGTGTGCCAGAAAAACAAACACTATACAAACTCTCTGTCCCATCCCACCCTCATGTCCTGGTCAGTGTTGCTCTGCAGCGTCCATGCTTTCGCTGAGAAGGCAACCTCAACTTGACCCATATGGGCAAGGAGCATAAAAATCCAAAAATGTTTAAAACAACCAAGTCTCCTCTCTGAAAATCCTTATCGGGAAGAGAGGGGACTATAAACTGATAATAACAATAATAACAAAACAACCAACCAAAAATCAAGAGCTGAACTCTGAAGAGGAGATGGAAGAACAGTCAAACACACTGACAATGAAGTCTAGGGGAACAAATTTACCCTTTGTTATACCTGAAGTTTATTGTACCCATAGTCAGCGGTTAGTGGCTAAATTGTGTTTTTGTATTCGTCATGTCTCTAAAACGAGTCTTTGATGTACGATTTACTGCCCAGAACAGGTCAAATTGTTTTCTTGTCATGTTATTGCAAAGGGGTTGATTTTAGAAGATTTTTGCCAGATGAATGGGGTAAGGGTGGAGAGGGGGATGGAGAGTGAGAGACAGAGAGAAAGAGAGAGAGAGAGTTATGTTTTCTTCCTTTTATTTATACAGAGGTTTCTTTTTTTTCACTGTATTATTTTCTATTGCAATAATATTGGGGTGTTTTTTTTTAAGTTTTAAGCATATATTCCTGTGTGTGTGTGTGCATGCATGCTTCCTTTCTTGTTGTAGCATTCTGTATGATAATTGGCTTGTCTATGATATTCACATGTCCATTTTTGATATTTTATGTGTCATGTGATTGTGTCCAATGTTGCTACGGTTTCGGCAATTTTTTTTTTTACAGTTGAAATATTATAAAGTGTTTTGTGAGTGAGAGATATATGTGACTGTAGGAATGATATTTGCCTGTGGTGTAGATGTGTGTGTGTGTGTGTAGGTGTGTGTGTGTGTGTGTGTGTGTGTGTGTGTGTGTGTAGCTGTTTACCAACATCGGGGACATTTTCAATGAATATTAACTACTAACTGTTGTCATTTGGCTGAATAATCTGTATTCTGAGTGTAGGTGTTTAGGATTGATAATGGAAATTTAATTCCTTAGTTCTATCAGCTTTTTTTTTCTTGTGTGGATGTGCTCCCACATGCGATATTTTTTCATGTTCTCTATCAGAGTGAGCTGAATTAATGTTCGTTTTGCTGCCATGATTTTAACCCTTAGAAGATGATCAGACCGATCTATTGGCCCTACCTGTCAATGCCAAAAAGACAAAGAGAATTGTCTCGGATGAGCTTTCAAAGAAAAAAAAAAAAGGTTATTCGGGTGCTTTATCTCTAAAACAAACTTCCCCTATTGTAAATGGTCATTATCGGCAATCATTTTGACAGGTTCAGAACTATTTTCCAATGAATTTATTGTGATAGTGTGAAAGATGCTCGACCACCAATAGTCCACGGTAGTAATAAAATCTTGTCTGATAGAGTAATTTTATTTATTTAATAAAATGAATTAGTCTTTTTAAAGCAGACACAGTGATAATGATGTGGATTGTGAGCCATATATTTCCTTCATTTTAAGTCTATTGGACTGGAGAAAAAAGATTTGTAAAAAAATACACTCATGTTCTTTATTCTGATACATTTTGAAAATTCAGTCCATTTACATTAAGAATAGGTAAACTTTCCTTTACTTGTGAAACGTTCCTGGTGGCAAGAACAAATAAAAAACGTTAGACCTGTCACTTCCTACCAGGTCTTAAAATGACATCTTCTTTTACCTTAGTACTCTGCCAGATGATGTCGCTTCCAAAGTGTTAAGAAGGGTCTTCCTACAGACTCATGAATGACGTCAAAATTTCGTATGTGGATTTTAAGTCATTTCCGCAAATGTATGTCATTTGCGATGTTTTCGTACTTCAACTTTGATATATCCATCAAAATTTGGTGTCTGAGATTCTATTTTCTATTTCTATTTAATCGTTCTTATATAGCGCTTTTCCAGCTCAAGAGCTGCTCAAGGCGCTGGCCGATACAGGATCTAACTCATGACGCCCGAGACGCCCACCCGCAGCCTTTGGGCGCATGGTCTGACGCCCGGACAACTGAGCACAATCATGGGCAGCCAGGGATGGGGGAGAAGGACCTAGGTGCATGCTGGGTGTGTTCTTGTCACCGGCACTCACCAGTCTAGGACATGAGCGTCAGGATCTTTAAAGTCCGTTATGATGGAATGTATGCAACACAGACTAGACCTCGGTTTATACTCTCATCCGAAGGAGTAGGAAACGGGAGTAAAGTGTCTTTCCTAGGGACACAACACAATGGCCCGGCCAGGGCTCGAACCCGGGACATTCAGATCCGCAAGCCGAAGCACTACCATTAGACCACAGTGCCTCCTATAAGGAAATACATTCGGTGTAACTGTAAGTAAAGCTACGTTGTAACTGTGTTTGTTGTGTCCAGAAAGTTCTAAGTAATAAATAATAGGAACAACTTTGGAAAAGGGGTTTTGATTTTCCTTCGTAAAAAAAAAAAAAAAGGATGACCCATGATTGCAAGTACCTGTATAAGAACAACTCTGGCAAGGATTTATTTTCACTTGATAAAAGCGTTGTTCGCTGAGAGCATGTTTGTTGTACAAGTATTTAGAGTTTGTCTTGAATAAACAAATCAGCTAAAATATGTTGAAAACTATTTTACTATTTTGTCAACATTTATTTTCAATCTTCCTAGAAATTTATACGTCCACTAGAAATTCAGTCTTAGACTCTTACCATTGATGCTGTTCTGTAAACTGGACTGAAAAACATCGCAATCGACAGAGAATAAACCAGCCTTGGTAGCCCCCAACAGTTCCATCTGTTTTTGCAATCCCTCCACCACTGATTGCCCGCTCTTGCCTTCTGGCACAGGGTACGAGTAGACACTGAAATGTTTTTGAATTCTAGCAATAATTTGAATATGAATAAGCACGAATAGCCCTGAATAGGTGATATCCACGATTATGATATGATATGATTCTGTCAAATTCGAAACTTGCTCCCTAAACATGTACACACAAACTAGACATGTTCCCAACACAAGTCCCCTATATATGCTTCTGTGTCCAGGGACGGTAATCTACCCACTGAACTGAACTGATGTTCCCAACAAGCTGGACAACACTCTAGTGCAATAAAAACAAAAATCATGATTGTTCTTGTTCGCACTGTGGCTAATCATTTCATGTGTATGAAATGTGTAATATAAGTGTACATTAAACAAGTATTTCATATATCTGATGCAAGTGTAAAGCAACAAAACCACACACACACTAAGAACTCAGTATTAGGCAAACAAACAAAAATATAATTACAGTATCCCCACTGACCCTAATTTTTTTGCCGGATCCTAAATCTTTTTTCTTTTTTTGGGGGGTGGGGAGGAAGGGGGGAAGGGGGATTGTCTGGGGTGGAGCACAGGCTGGGAAGTCTAGTCTTTCGTAGGCCTCAATTACAAATACATACAGTCATACTATACATACTACGTATGTATGTAGGAGACCCACGAGTTTACAAAGACAAAGAAAAGACTTCAGAGCCTGGGGGGAAGGGGGAAGGGGGAGGGGGGATGGGAGGGAAAAGTGGGAGGGGGGAGAAGAGGGAAAAAGAGAGAGGGGGGGGGAAGAAGCCAAAAAAAAAAACGCACCCAAGGTGAACAAGTTTTGGAAAAAGAAAAGCCTACCTACCGTAAACAGACATTTCTGGGAGGAAGGGGGAAGGGGAGGGGGGGTTCCATATGGGGTAAAGGTAAAGGTAAAGGTAGTCCCATAGCCTTGTGGCCGTAGGGGAGCGTGATGTTGGAGATCACACTTATCTTGGGCCAGCGTAATGAGGGTGATGCCCAACTCTCTCCCTCGCTGCTTTACCTTCCCCACCCTCAAGAGAGTAGGTACTCAATCACAGTTGAGTCAACTGGGGGCGTTGTTATTTGTCGCTTCACGCCTTAGCGGTCACCCATTCAAGTGCTAACCGCACCGGACGGTGCTTCACTTTCGACACAGTAGCGAGTGCTCCAACCACTGCACTATCCGACACCCCGTATGGGGGATAATATAATAGCCTAAGTAACAACAGACTGGACAGTGAACAAAAACTTACATTGCAAGAATTTGGAGAGGGGTTCGGGGGCATAAACTACACTTTAGCTTAATGAAATCTCACAATACATACCATGTCACTCCCATTATTGATCGAGAGAAGTTTATAGATATGAGAGAAGAGCTACTGAAGTAAACAGCAGACAAGAAAATAACTATTCAAGTATGGACGCTGACATCTTTGATATGTAAAACAGGACCTGGAAAACTGCAAAGACAACTGGGTTGAATTTTTCAAACTTAAAAATTTGTGTAAAGCGCAAAACAAAATTCTGCACTTGAGAAGTCTTAATTTCTGTTTTACAATATTGTATCAATTTACCACGTTAACATAAGAAAATATAGACTAGTCAGTTAAAAATTGTGGATTGTGCAATATTTATGAAGACGCATGCGCTAAACGTCTGCAGCACGTTTTCCGGTCGCTTGACGCTAGAGGCGATTATTACGTTTTCACCGTTGTAAAACTCTTCTAACACTTCCTGCAATGGCAGTAAGTACCTGTATTCCTTTCAGTTTATTTATTTAGTATCAAGCTGTTGTTTTACTTTCCTCGAATGAAAATTATTGCTTCGAAACGTTAATACATGGTTTTTTGGGTAAAGAAAGGTGACACGCTTTTCAATTTAAATGTCGACTCTTTTTTTTTTCTTTGTAAATTTACTAAATCAGTAATTGAGTAAATTTAAAGTTACACCACAGGCTCGGATGTTTATTCTTTTGTCTTTGTAGCGTAGACTGAAGAAGAGACTTCCTAGCTCGCGGTTACACCAAGGCAAAAATATTAATTTTATATTAGTGGCGTCGCACGTGAAAACCTTTTTACGCTCGGCTGCCCTTACGGCCTTAGTAATAGGAGTCAGACAAACTGTTTTTTTCTTCTTCTTCTTTCGTTGGGGGCTGCCACCCTCAGCTTTTTGAGGGCTTTGCAGCCAAATGCTGGGTATGTTCTTGTTACCGGCACTCACCCGTCTAGGACATGAGCGTCAGGATCTTTAAAGTCCATTATGATGGAGTGCATGCGACACAGACTAGACCTCGGTTTATACTCTCATCCGAAGGAGTAGGAAACGGGAGTAAAGTGTCTTTCCCAAGGACACAACACAATGGCCCGGACAGGGCTCGAACCCGGGACCTTCAGATCCGCAAGCCGAAGCACTTGTACCATGAGACCACTGTGCCTCTATTAACAGTAATTTGTCTTCTACTTGGGTTGAGCAGCTACAATCAGTACGTTGATTCATTTGCTGCTGTAGATTGTTTCTAGGGAGTTGCAATGTTTTCCATGGTGTGGTGGATGGAAAAAAAAATTAAAATAATAATCCGATAATATATAGGCCTACGGTATCGGGACGTTTCGGCGGTGGGCAATTTCGGCGACACCGCCAAAACGTCCAATCTACTTTTCCGCCGAATCGTCCATATGATTTATTAACCCTACCAGACCCGAGCCTCCCCCGCTAAGCGGCTAACTTGCCCCCATACCTGGCCACCCCGGCGAAAAATAAGGAAAAATATGTACAAGGGTTAGAAAATTGTTAGTATCATGCAAACCAGTAGTGAATAATCATATTAATGAAGCCGTCTGAATCGTCCAAAGCTGCCATTACCGGCTGCAGTGTGAAGAGTGTAGGCCTTGCTCTTTTTCCTGTGGAAGTGCTCGGTTCATTCGTTGATCTTTTCATGGTGAATTTTTGCTAATATCTACTGTAATCACTAACGTAACTCACAGCTTTCTTCAAGGAAGATGCCATTTGTAAGGACTAATCTTGCACCAAATGCGAGATTTACAGGGTTCGTACAGAGTCATGGAAGTCTGGAAAAGCTATGGAAAATAGAGAAAGTGATTTCCAGGGCTGGAAAAGCCATGGAAAAAATTTATTTGTCTAGATAGGTATGGAAAAGTCATGGAAAAACAACCACAAGGCAATCTTTCAGTTTGACAAGCATTTTTCTTCAAAAGAAAGAAAAATGAAAATACCGTTTATTTGAGATGTTCTCCCGGCGATGTTGCGATTGAAACCGAAAGTAGCAAATTAATTTTTCTTTTAGCGCGGTTATTTCCCTTGCTTACTCTTGCGGGTTAAAGACACAATAAACCTACTGTTTTCTTTCTCATCCGGCCGATGCAGAACAGAAGAAAGAAGATGTGGACAAAATCAATTTGCAGTACAAAGACTTCTTATCAGAGTGTGCTTCTGCTGATAACTTTGTCTTTTGACAGGGAAAAAGACAGATTAGACAGACTCTTCTTCTCTGCACTGGCCAAGCGAAAGGAGTTGAGTGGCCTTTGGAGTGTTGTGAGAGAAGTGCTGCTTTTTTCTCATGGCCAGGCCAGTGTGGAGAGGGGATTCTCTGTTAATAAAGAAGTAATGACTGACAACATGTCACAGAAAACCCTAACAGCACAGAGAATTATAGCAGACCATTTGGCTAAGGCAGGTGGAGCCAGTCAGGTGCCAATTACAAAAGCACTCCTCTTCAATGCAGCTAGTGCAAGATCCAGATATGAGGTTTACCTTGAACTTACTTGAAGAAGAGAAGAAAAAAAAGAAAGTTAGTGTTAGATGAAATTGAAGAGCTGAAGTCAAAGAAGAAACGATTGGAACTGTGTGCAAAAGACCTGCTTAAATCTGCAGATAGGGCAGAGCAGAGTGAGAGCCTATCATTTCTGTCCAAGGCCAATGCTTTGCGCAGGTCAGCGACAAAAAAAGAGGCAGAAGCCATTACTCTAGAGTGCCAAATTGACCAGAAGCTCAAAGAAATAAAACAGTAATTGTGAATTGTGTGTTCATTCTCAAGAAAGTTGAACTTAAACACATGACACATGAACAAATGTAGGGCATATTTGTTTATTAAAATCATATGGACTGTCAGTATCACAGATCATAGGCTGTCTTGTATTTTGTAAGTACACGTCTCACAATTCCTTTTTTTTATGCCGGTGTTTTTATGTGATAAGTATTCTATGTAGAATTGTTCGTTTCTTGTGTGTGTAAGATGGTCTTGAAAATGGTTAGGAAGCCATGGAAAAAGTCTGGAAAAAGTATGGAATTTTGTTTTCCCAAATTTGTGGGAACCCTGGATTTAACCATGATTGGCTGTTATTTTTAGTACTTCTTCACATACTAATTACCTAGAATTCGGTATATAGGAATTCAATTGATTACCTAATTCGGAAATTCGGTAACTCAGCCTGGTACTGGTAGGGTTAAGAAAGTTCCCGTCGAAAGCGCACTGGATCTTAGCCACGCTAAAATAAACAACCGCTGTAGTATTTAAATTTTCTTTTGGTATTATTTTGTCTACTAAAACAAACAGTTTCGTTTCACTTGGCTAAATAATTTAGAAAAACTGCATATGTTAAAAGAAGAAAAAAGAAACCAAATCTCTGACATTTTTCCGCTTGTGACTTGGCGGCCTTTACCGCCGAAACATCCAGCCATGTAGTACCGCCGAAACATCCAGCCATATATAATAAAATACGGCACCACCGAAACGTCTAGCTATGTATAATATGTATTACTGTGTATCAATTATAGTACACGTTATGACTTTTATATTTACAAAAATCTCGACCAACGTTCTCTATTATTAAAAACAAAACTTAAGGCAGTTTGAGGGTATAATCATCGGAACTTAAAACAGTGATAACACTTATTTTTAAATATAATTAAGCCTATAGACGGCAACGCCGAATGGTCTAAACTAACGCCAAATGAAATGGTCTATCACCGAATCATCCAGGGTGTGCCACCGAAACGTCCATATTTCATATAGAATACCAAGCACCAACCAACACCAGTGCTTCAGATTGTTTTCAGACATCATGGGCCCAATGACCCATGGCCATGCAAAATGATGGGTCAATTTTGAAAAAGATGGGTCATTGACAATCGAAGGTATTCGTATCGTATGTTCACCTAGTCCTTCTTGAACAGATACGGTGCTGCCGCTGGTTTTCACTTTGAGCTTTTTCTTCGGTGGCATCTTGTCTTTAGCAAAACGATTATTCGTTCCACAAGTGTTGAAAAGTCAGACGATTTCGCCTTTGCAAGGTAAAACTGATAGATGTTCGCTGATTGGTTGTTGTGCTTGGCTGCCAGCCAATCACACACAGCAATGCTATGCAAGCCACATGTGCTTGGTGTGGCTTAGTGGTACAGACAGACCGAGGATCAAGACAAGTTGGCGATTTTTATGACGCGCCAGGCTGGCGCATTCACGTTGACTGTTACGCGCCATTCTGATAAAATATGCGGGCGCACCAACAATCTGAAGCACTGCAACACTACCCTTAAAACTACAGATTTTTAAATTGAAATGTAAAAAAAAATTTTTATTGGTGACTGGTCTAGCGAAGAAGAAGATAGTACAGGAGATTGATAGAACACAGCAGGAATGAGAAAGAGCAAATGAGAAAGACAGCGACAGTGGGAATTTAAAGCACTAAATTTCCAGAAAGTGGGGATACTATTTATACTGAAACCCACGGCACCCCAACAGGGGTATTTTGTGTCACACATGAATGTTGTATAAGCATTCTGGATTATTGGTCATTTTTATTATAACCAAAAAATGCATGTACAAGTTATAGTTCCAAAGAATTAAAGATATGATTAAGAAATACTTGCCTGAATTTTGTCATTTGCATCTTATTCGTCTTTATCTGTTCTTTTACTAGATACGCCCTCTAATTAATTTTCACAAATTATGTTGAGTAGAAGGGAAATTTCGATGTGCTGCCACATTTTATTATGTGTTCTGTGATCTCAAATAAAACGTCAGTATTGGTATATATTTGCTTTCTTTTTCAGACCCTGCCCATGAACCCAAAGCCATTCTTGAATGGACTGACAGGAAAACCTGTGATGGTGAAGCTCAAATGGGGAATGGAATACAAGGGCTACTTGGTGTCTGTTGATGGCTACATGAACCTTCAGGTACAATCAATGCCTAGAAGTAGAAGTGCTTAAAAACAAAGGCTAAAAAAGTTGGGATTTTTTTTTAAATCTGAGGGGGGGGGGGGGGGGGGGGGGAGTGAGACTCCTACTCCTTTGGATTAAAGTATAAATTGAGGTATAGTTTGTGCGCGCATTCCGTTGCGTGGACTTTAAAGATCCTAATGCTCATGTCCTAGACGGTTGATTGCCTGCTACACCCAGCACGCACAAGGTCCCTTCTTCCCCATCCCTGGTCGCCCAGGATTGTGCTCAGTCATCTGGTTGTCCGACCATGCGCCAAAACCTGCAAGTGGACGCCTCAGGTGGCTTGAGTTAGATTCTGTATCTACAAGCACCTTGAGCAGCTTTTGAGCTGGAAAAGCTCTATATAAAGTGATTAAATAAAAAAACAAAAACTAATAATACGTTAGTAGTAAACCAGTCTTGCTTGAATTAGCATTGAAGTACTTATGAGGGTGAAACAAGCTTATGGAAGATCTATGACAATTGTAGTGCAAAAATCAAATGATTCGAGTTGACACAAAGTCGTCTCATCCCCAAGATGGTTTCTCAAATAATTTCATAACGTATCTTTTCCCCATTCAACCAAATGTATGGTGCAACAATACTATAGCTATGGTAACACTAATACGATGAGTCATGACATCTCTTTCGATTTATAAAATGTACATAATGGCGAACATTTGAAGTGTTATTTGAAGAAAAACTAATTACGTTATTGTCTGTGATGAAAATGCAGACATTCACAGGCGTATGTAATAAAGACGCTTGTATCGCGACAGCACCTAGTGCGTATTTGATGTACTTTCACTTTCACGTGTTGTTTGGAGTTATAGTTAGAATAATTATGGCAGTTTAGCAAGTCTGCAATGGATATGACCATAGCAGGGATTAAAATACTGGCCCACATGATTTTAGATAAATCAGTAATGATTAGACGCATGCCTGCATGGTTAACCATAAATTCTAGTTCATGAAGTGTCCGCGTGTGGAATGAACAGCGGTATTCACTCAGGGAGATTGTTGAACCTGACAAGAGGGGTTGTGCTCAATTCATGCATTATTCATTGATTGATGCAAAAAAAATAATAACACCAGCTCGAGTCGTTCCTGTTTCTGCGAAAGTGTGCCACTTAATTGCATTCTAGTTTCTACAGATTATTTAGTTTCCCAACTGTGTGTACTTGGGTCCCATATGTATATGTCAAGTATCTAAATAATATTATTTGCTGGCGGTGATATAATGACTGTAATGTTCACGAGCAATTTCATTTAAGCAGTAACCCAAATATGGATACCTCTGCTATCATTTTGGAAATGTTTTTGTGCAGTTGGCCAACACCGAGGAATATGTTGATGGTATGCTTGCTGGTAATCTTGGAGAGGTTCTTATCAGGTGAGTTGGAAGGACAGTATTTAAAACATTACACTTGTTGTATTTCCAGACTTGTTTGGAAATACTTTAACAGTGCTTAAGATTGTTGGTGCGCCCGCGCCATTGGCGCATATTTTATCAGAATGGCGCGTAACAGTCAACGTGAATGCGCCAGCCTGGTGCGTCATAAAAATCAAGAAGGACTAGGTGAACATACGATACGAATACCTTCGATTGTCAATGACCCATCTTTTTCAAAATTGACCCATCATTTTGCATGGCCATGGGTCATTGGGCCCGTGATGTCTGAAAACAATCTGAAGCACTGCTTTAAAATAGTTGTGAATAAGAACAAGCCAAATTGTTGGTCAGTCCTTTGATCTCAATAACCACTGAATGGATTTTGAACAAACTTTATAGAAACATTGCCTCCCATTCCACCATATTTGTTCTGACGCAAGATTACTCAATATCTCAAAAGCTGCTGAAGCAATTTTGTTGAGTTTTGGTATATATATATACAGATACTTCAGATCATGGGTCATCCTTCAGTAGTACTAGTCGTCCAGTTGTCGATCAATTGGTCGCTCCGAATTTGACTTTTTGTTTGTTAAAAGCACACTCTCTTTTTGTTTGTGTGCCTTGTCTCAAGAATAACTACACCAATATTAATCAGTTTTACTTTGCGGATACTTAAACTACTGCTAAGCTTGTTATTGTTAAGATTATTTGTATTTTCTTTAATGGTCACAGTTATCGGGCTTCACCACTTTCAAACCATGTTTTTCATTATATCTCAAAAACTTGCTGAGCCGATTTTATAACTATGGCTTTCAAATAGTGGCTTATAATTCTGTTCTTTCCTTTTGGCAGTTTTGCTTCATTAGAATAAAGATGAGTCACAAAACCACCGAGAAAATTAAAACTTTCAATTTTTTTTCCAGTTATGTGCGTGAAATTTGAATGACATGCCATCTTGTTTTATTTGTTCCTGCATTTTCTCTCAAAATTAGCACATAATAAAATATCCTTAATATAGTTCAGTTACCAGCTCAGAGAGCTCCTCAAGATCCTGTCCTATCCCGTAAAGGCGTAACTCAAAAGTCGTTGGGGCACCATAGATGATCGTTTAACCAGCGTACTCCATCTTTCCTGGTCTTCAACAACCCTCATGGCTTCGCTCAGTGTCAAGCCAGTCCATCCTCGAATGTTGTCCTCCCACCTCTTTTTCTGTCTCCCTCTTCTTCTGCCTCCTTGCACCATGCCTTGCAGGTTGGTCTTTGCAATGCCTGATGATCTGGCCATACCATCGGAGTTTCGTTTATTCACCACTGTGATCAGGCCGTCGTGTTGTCCAATGGCTTGTGTCTGTCGGACTTTGTCGTTGGTGATGTGCTGGGTGTAGGAAATGCCCAGGAGTCTTCGGTAGCACTTCATCTCCATGCTTTGTATTCTTTGTAGGTCGGCTGTGAGGGTCCATGTTTAGCAAGCGTATAGGAAGATGGAGATGACAAGGGAGCACAGCAGCCTTACCTTGGAGTTTAGACTTATGGTCCTGTCTTTCCAAATGGGCTTCAAACGCGATCCTGGAGAGGACTTCTTGTTGGGACTCATTGTCTGATACAATGTTATTGAGGGATTGGCCTTGGATTTTGAGGTCCGTGTTGATGCCATTGGTGTTAGTCACCATTTTGGTCTTCACTACTTATTTCCATTCCAAAGGCTCTGGATGTGGTGCCATGCCTTTGTACCAGCTTTTCAAGTTCTTGTTCTCTAGCCAATCCATCAATGTCATCTGCAAAACGGAGGTTGGAGATTGCTCTACCCACTATATTGACTGTGCCTTTGTGATCTGCAAGGGCATCTGACATGATGAGCTCCAGGAGGATGTTGAAGAGTGTTGGAGAGAGTAGGCATCCTTGATGCATGCCGATTGTTGTTCTGAACCAGTTCCCGATGGCGCTGTTTGGTAGGACTGCACCGATAGCCTCATCATACAGTCTTTTGATGACTTCAGTATAATGTTAGGGTTGAGGTTGTATACTCTCATGGTTGCCCACAGAGCTGCATGCCAGACTCGGTCAAACGCTTTCTTGAAGTCTTACAAACACATGATATAGATGTTGTTGTAGGTATTTTTAGGAGGATGGCTGATGGTATATTTCACACTCCTGAAGGTTACCTTTTTTGTGAAGAGTGATGACAAGTGACTGGGTCCATGGTGTAGGCCACTCCCCATTCTGCCAGATCTTGTTACAGATAATGGTGAGGGCGTCATTCATCGTGAAGATAGTGGCCCAAAACTAGATCAAACCACCCAGGGTGCCAACTTGCAGCATCAATCGCACTTTCACCCCAGACAATTGAACGGTCATGAATAACCTGATGTATGTCTGTCACCTGTCTTTTTGACAGATTCAGGAAATGACAGTTGTTTAACAAATGGCTACAAGTAATCTACTGCTGAAACACTGCTATAATGTGTGTAACCATTGAAGTGTATCAATATGGACTGTAACTTTTCTTCCATGGCCGACAACCATTATTTTGTTGATTTTTAAGTGGTACTAAGAATGTAATGTTTTCTTTGTTGCAGATGCAATAACGTCATGTACATTAGAGGAGTTGATGAGGAAGATGAGGAAGGAGAGATGAAAGAGTGATCAAGCACCCCCATGTCATCACATGAATTGAAAGACTGAATGGGTCACCTGTCCATCATCAATCATTATGAAAGGAAATACTGGAATCTCATCAAAAATTCATTATTTCGCCTTGCCCAGGCATGGTCTTTGGTCTGTTGTTCTTTCTGAATTATCGATTCATCATTTTCAGCTCACCAGTGTAGCTTACAGGCTGTTGTGTGTGTGTGTACTTGTTCCAAGCAACGTCACCATGTATCTCACAGCATTTGGTTGAGACATGATTTTGTGTTCGGAACTGTCAAGAAAGTGGTAATAAATAGTTTTGTAGTCATCACTGTGTTTTTATTGAATTTGAATGAAAGAATTTGCCTCAAGACATGCATACACAAACTTGCACTTTTTCAATCAGCTACAACTTATCAGTACAACTTATGTTAATCTGATCAATAAAAATTGATACAACAATCAGCTACAAAACAAACTTACATAAACAAAAGGAGATGAAAAGGCAGTGTGTGTAACAGAAATTAAAATTACAATATTTATATAAAAAAGATTAGTGAAATGCAATGGGATTGTTCATGAAACATTCTTGATGATGTATGGGCATTCAAAGGATTTTAAAAAACAGAAGGGTAAAACCTATATTACTTGCATGCTCTTTATAGAACTTAATATTTAACACGAAACTGAGTACAAAGAAAATAAAAGGATAAAATGAAACGGTTGGCATTAACATGGAAAGTAATACCGACTTGATCTTTCTATGCTCTTGACCTGGAGATGATCTTGTTCTGGCTCAAAATATACTCATGTACTATCAAAAACAGTACAGCAAAAGTTGTATTATGCCAAAAAAAAAAAGTGGTGACCCTGGAATGACCTTGACCTTCATGTGTCCTCTCATGCATATTTGATCAAATAACCCAAATGTTGTTGCATACTCCCTACTATCATGATTGCAGTGGTCCCCTGGTCATTGCTTCCCAAAGAACCACTTTTTGCTACAATCATGTCAATTTTCTTATGAAACTAAAGTTCTAGCTTTGAAATTTGTTCTACTGCTGCAATTTCATAGTACTATTTCCATTTCTTCAGCTGTAGAATGAGGCAACAGATTTTTTATTTTGTAATCATTGGCTATGCCAACCACACACCGACTCAACCAAAGCTTTTAGATTTTGAAGCTAGTTCAGCCAGGCTAGCTACTATAAATAGCTTCGCTGGTGCATTTCTTTCCTATCCTTTCACTGAAAGGGAGGGTGTAGGCAAGCTATAAATAGCCCGCAGCCAGCAAAATGTGGGAGAACCTAAGAGTGCTGCTCACATAGGCATTGAGCTGGTGTGACCAAAATGGTATCTGCTTCGACAAAAAATAGGAACATTTGTATCCCCCATCTAAAATCAGGTATTTCCTTTTACAACTTTGCACTATAGTGTACCAATATTTTTTTAATGAATTTTTTAAGTAAATGTACAAATGGTAAACGGGGGACAGAATAAAACAAAATGGCCATTCCACTGTACCATGGCCTATTTTTTTGAATGTTTTTGCAAGGCCTAAAATGACCTTGATCTTCAAGGTCAACACAAAAACGAACATAATATGAAAGATCAATCTATCATTTGTAAATATAAGTTTGAACTTTATCTCTCATAGTTTAGGGTCAAGGTCACTTCAAAGTACCCATACTTTGGAGTGACCTTGACCTTCGAGTGAGGTTGACAGAATTTCTCTGTTCAATATTGATACACTAGGGAAAAAAACAAAATTTTGTGAAAAATTGTCATTTTTTAAACTAACATTTGATGACCTTGAAACGAAGTCATTCATTCAATGATATTTTTTTAGATCTCATGGGTATATATCATCTTACCAAGTTTGGTTGTGATAGCTGAAAAAGTCCCGAGATATTAATCCACTTGCGTTTTGCACAGACAGATGGATGGGCGGACAAAATTTATTTTAATTGTCATTTTTGGACTATTTAGGACTCATCATCTTGCACAGATGTGCAAAAATCTTGAATTTTTTTTTGGTGAGAGGGAAGGGGTGTGCGAGTACATAGACTTGCATTGCCATGCATGTCCAAAATGCCTTTCCAACAGGTTCTCTATAATACAGGTTTTTTGCCATATTAATTAAGATAGAAAACCAACTGCACCTGTGAATACCATTTTTTTTATTGATAAGAGTAAAAATGCATTAGGTATTTACAAAGTAAATTTAAAATGGACATTGTTGCTTCAATTTCACGGATCTTAGTTTTGTACACCTGGCCCTGAGTTGTTAGTCTCAAAATCCACTCCGCAAGCAGACATGTTTTCCACAACCTGAAAAAGAAAAAAATATACAAAAATAAGAAATAAGAATTTACTTCTCAATAAAAGAAAAAGCACTGTATTTATTTTAAAGACGATTACACTATATCTGTACACTGCAAAGGTACAGCTGATAACGAATTCCACTAGAATTTTTTTTCCTTTTAATAGCCGAAGTTTGTTGTAGCTGTAGTCGATGGTTAGTGGCTGAACTGTGTGTTTGTATTCGTTGCAGCCTTCGTGTCTCTAAAATGGGTCTTTGGTGTAAGATTTACAGCCCACAACACAAACTGTACTCCCGTCATGTTATGTCACAGACAGGGTTCGCATGGTCTTTAAAGGTCTTTGAATATTTGGAAAAAATTGCATTGCTTTTTCAAGTCTTTATAAGTCTTTAAAAACTGACTTGGGTCTTTGAAAGTTTGGGAAAACTGTCAAAGCAAAGTAAAATATTTATTTGCCACATTTCCATATTTGTATTTGTTCAATCCAATCGTTAGAGCCGGGAAAAAAAGTGTTAAGTATATTAACGATTTCTTAAATGGAAGAAAAATAATAACAAAAGGTAGGCATATCTTACTCATCTTCATATAATATTAATATAGGCATATCACAAGAGTCAATAATCTTTAAGATTTTTGAGGGCCAAACAACACAGACTTCAGTCTGACATCGACACAGACAAAAAAAGCACTGGATAAAAAGAAACATGGCTGCCTGGGACATCCAGGTACTGTTTTGAATTTGATTAAATTGACTAACTCCAGAAGAAATTTTGCCATGTACATGCTGTTACTCGACCTTTGTAGTTTCGTATTTTTTTCTTTGAAAAGTCTTTGAATTTTAAGGCTAAAGATCTGTACGAACCTTGCATAGAGTTGATTTTATAAGAGTTTTGGGCAGGTCATAACACAAGAAGGTGATCAAGAGAGAGGAATATATCATCTCCTGTATCCTTCGGATGAGAGTATAAACCGAGGTCTAGTCTGTGCCGCATACATTCCATCATAACGGACTTTAAAGATCCTGACGCTCATGTCCTAGATGGGTGAGTGCCGGTGACAAGAACACACCCAGCATGCACATAGGTCCTTCTCCCCCATCCCTGGCTGCCCAGGATTGTGCTCAGTCGTCCGGACGTCAGACCATGCGCCCAAAGGCTGCGGGTGGGCGTCTCGGGCGGCTTGAGTTAAATCCTGTATCGGCCAGCGCCTTGAGCAGCTCTTGAGCTGGAAAAGCGCTATATAAAAACGATTAAATAAATAAATAAATATTACAACGTTATACTAAGTTACAAATTAACAACAGCAATTTTTTTTCCCAACCAAAACAATAAAAACGGCACATTTGAATAATATGCATAGACTACGCGTTAAGCTTTTTATCTTTTCACACACAGAGATCCAAATGGGAATCAATAATAAGCCGGATAAGCACTCCTCACAATAGCAAACTGTAACACTTTTATTTATTTTAGTTTCAAACTAAAACAATCAAAACAACACATTCAAATAACTGCATTTAGTATACATTAAACCTTTTACTTTTTCATACACAAACACATGCACTCACACACACACAGAGATCCAAGTGGGAATTAATAACAAGCCAGGTAAGTGCTCCTTATAATTGTAACCCGAGAGGGAAAGAACATTAATACACAAATATGCACTCTCCCACACAAAGTAATGCATCCACATAAACGCATGAGCACCACAATCATCTGCAATGACCACAGAAACTAAAGCGCAAACACACATACGCTCTTGTGTGACCTCCTCACATCAAAGCAATTACACATTTGTACATAATTATGTGCACACATTTTAATGTTAATCATTCAGACCATCATTGTCTTTGAAAAAAAAACATATGTCCCAAAATATATTTTTTTTTTAAATCCAACTAATATCCACATTTACAAGCACGTACACATACTCCAGCACACGAACACAAACAAGAACATGCAGCACATTTATCATTTAATGGTTTCATGCAAACACACACTTCATACGTCTTCTTACTTTTTAAGATGGTGCTTAATGTTGATGGTGGAATTTCAAATTCCTTGGCTATATCTGTTTTTTTCTTGCGTGGATGGTTCAAATTCAACATGCGATATTTCAAGTTCTCAATCTGAGTCAGCAGATTCTTTTTCAATTTGCCATCATGTTTTCCACGACAAACGAAAAACATGTTCATAGATCATGATCACCATTATTATTACTTTTTACATTAAAAATTTTTACATTAAAAAGAATTAAAATGTCAGAAGAACTAAATTCATTCTACTGCCGTTTTGAACGTGATGACACAAAAGACGACGTTGATGATATTATTTCTCGTTTAGAACAAGACGTGGTTGATGGTGATGCTGACTTTGAGATCGATGGTGCCACAGTTGAGTCCATGTTTAAAAGACTGAATCTGAGAAAGGCCACTGGCCCTGATGGTATAGGGGGTAGGACCTTGAAGTGGTGCGCTGCACAGTTGTGCTTAGTATTCAGTCAGCTATTCTCGTGGTCAGTCAGGGATTGTGTTGTACCTAGTGTATGGAAACACTCTATCATCTGTCCCGTGCCCAAAAACAGTAAACCCAAAGAACTCAACGACTATCGCCCTGTTGCCCTGACATCCATAGCTATGAAATGTCTCGAACGGATTCTTCTCTCTCGTCTTCTTTGTCACACTCAGCCTTTCACTGATCCTCTTCAATTTGCATACAAACCCAATCGTAGTACCGACGACGCTACTCTGACGCTTCTCCACAATGCGTATGATCACTTAGAGAACTCTGGTTCCTTTGTCCGCATTCTATTTATAGACTTTTCTTCTGCTTTCAATACCATACAGCCACACCTCATGGCTCAGAAGCTTTTGTCTTACACTGTCCCTCCTAGACTCGTCCTGTGGATCGTTCACTTCCTCGTGTCCAGATCTCAGGTTGTCCGCTTTCACTCTGCTGTCTCATCTCTCAAACAAACGTCCACAGGAGCTCCTCTGGGTACGGTTCTTTCTCCGGTACTTTTCACGCTCTACACAAACGACTGCAGAGGAACTGATGCCTCACCGGTCATAAAGTACTCGGATGACTCTGCCCTTGTGGACCTGTCCAATTCAAATGCTGTGTATTTCTCTGCAGTTGATAGGTTCAGCTCCTGGTGCAAACAAAACTATCTGGACTTAAATGTCAAGAAAACTAAGGAACTGGTCATTGACTTTCGTAAAAACAACACTCTCATTCCAGACCTTGTCATTGATGGTGTTACAGTCGAGAGAGTCACCCAATACAAATACCTGGGAACCATCATTGACGAGAAACTGAACTTCACTGCAAACACCCAGGCCATACACAAAAAATGTCAGTCTAGAATTTACTGCCTTCAAAAACTTCGAAATCTCCAAGTCAGTAGCCGCATCCTTCAGACCTTTTACTCTTCTTTTATTGAGTCCGTTCTTACCTTTTCTTTTATCTGCTGGTATGGAAGTTTGTGTGTAAAAAACAAAAGTATTCTGGATCGAGTAGTGAACGTCTGTGGGAGGGTTGTGGGAGTGAAACAAGAGAGTCTGCAGGTGTTGTATGAAAGACGTGTTGTGCGGAAAGCTATTTGCTTTGTGCTGGATAGCACTCATGTGCTTGCTCACCACTTCCAGCTCCTGCCTTCTGGAAGGCGCTACCAAACACCAAGGGTCAGAATTCTCAGAATGAAAAACAGTTTTATTCCAAAGGCTGTCTCATTACTTAATAAATGACGTGTGTGTGTGTGTGTGTGTGTGTGTGTGTGTGTGTGTGTGTGTGTGTGTGTGTGTGTGTGTGTGTGTGTTTTGTTTGCCCAAAATAATCTCATTTCACTTTTTTTTTTTTTTTTTTTTTTTTAATGTTAGCATGCATAAGTGTAATTCTATTCATATGTGACTGTGCATTTTTATCCTCATTGTCATTATGATTGTTGTTATTATTATTGTGATGTTTATTCCTTGTTGATTGTAATTGTACACCACAATGTAATTTCTTGTAAAAGATAATAAAGTTGTCTTATCTCTCTTATCTCATTCTACAGGCACCCGAAAGAGGTCAACATTTCAGCATGATGACTATGCATGACATCATTTGAGCATAGTTACCTCATCTGTGGAGTATTCACACTTTGAATTCATTAGACCCAATAAAATAATATGTTTGTTTACGGTAACATAGGGAGAAAAAAAATGGGTCGGTAGGATAGCTTTTTTAAAAATATTAAAACGTTTTCATCTTGGCTGCGATTTTTCTGGTTTCTTTTCAAAACTTTTTCAAAGCGATCCCAAAAAAATGTTTATAAATAGGGTCGGGCCAAAAAATTAGGGTTGGTCGGGATACCGTAAACAGACATTTTTGGGGGGGCCATATATCGATTGAAAATTGTTGTCTGGAATAAGAAAGTACATTCCATGTAAGTGAAGCTAGATTGTAACCGTGTTCATTGTATCCAGACAATCCTAAGAAATAAATAAGAACAATTCTGGCAGAAATTGTTTTTCCTTCGGTAAAGGATGGAAGGATGACCCATGATTGGACGTATCTGTATACCACAACAACAAAATCATGTCAGCCATCTTTGAGATATTGAGCAAAACGTGTCTAGCAACAAATAAGACTCCAATGACCTTGACTTTTGCGATGGAGCAAAAATGATGGCAAGCAAACCACTAACCTTGGGTTCTTATGAAGTTTTGTCAAAATCCGTTCAGTAGTTCTTGAGAGGTGGCTTCCAATGGACAGACAGATCGACAGTTTGCTCGTTATTATTCCTCCCAACTATTCTACAACTACAAGTCTGGAATTATTAAAAAATGTGGATACTCACATGGGAATAAAAAGATTGGTTTCACTGAAGAACTAAGCTGTACTTGCAGCTGCCTTCTCTGCTAGCGTCATTTCACGAGCAACATAGATGGCCACAGCAAAGAGTGTCAGACTCTTTACCAAAGACCTGAAAGACAATTATTACTCAAACATGTTATAAACAAAATATATTGATTCATTCAAGTAAAACTAAACCAGTCAAAAACAGAATATGATTAATATTAATAATCCACAGGTACACTAATCCACATTATGATTATTGTTGTTGTTTTTTACCTTGTAGCATATTCACATGATCAGAAACTACTATTACAAAAATTATATGATCATGCAATAAATTTTTGTTTTAATGAATCTCTGAACATGTAAATGTACACCAAAGTGCAGGAAGGGACAATGTGTCTCACTGTTTTCTTTATGACTGAATGAAGGTATAAAAAATACAATTTTTAAAAATATGTCATCAATTAATGGTAGAAAATGAATAGATCTACACTATGTATACATAAAAAAATTTTATTAACAGAATTGTAACCTCAAGGAATAACTTGCCCGGCAAGGCTGTGGAAGCTATATCACTGAGGTTAATGTGTTCAAAAATTGTGTTAACGTGATAAGAAATAATTCAACTAATAAAGATAGCTTCTACTCCACTCCAGTCTCCACCAATTTGGCTTCAAAAACGTTCTAAATTAGTAGGCATGGAATTAACGAAGGCCGCAAAGGTATGGATCTAGATCCTCATTAACAGAATCATAATATGAGGGCCAAAGACTGTTAGCCTGTTATGCCAAACTTTGTTATTACATGGCATATACAATATAAGTAAGACTGCTGCGCTCCCTTGTCATCTCCATCTTCCTATATGCTTGCGAAGCATGGACCCTCTCAGCAGATCTACAATGAAGAATACAAAGCATGGAGATGAGGTGCTACAGAAAACTTCTGGGCATTTGCTATACCCAACACGTCACCAACGACGACGTCCGACAGACCATCACACAAGCCATTGGACAACACAATGACCTGCTCACAGTGGTGAAGAAACGGAAACTCCGATGGTATGGCCACGTCAACAGATCATCAGGCATTGCAAAGACCATTCTGCAAGGCACAGTGCAAGGAGGTAGAAGAAGAGGGAGACCGAAAAAGAGGTGGGAGGACAACATTCAAGAATGGACTGGTTTGACACTGTGCAAAGCCATCAGGGCTGCTGAGGACAGAGAAAGATGGAGTATGCTGGTTAAACGATCATCTGTGGTGCCCCTATGACCTCCGGGTCACGGGACAGGATAGGATAGGATAGGATACTATGCATAGGTCTGGATGATGGTGATGTTAAAAGGGGCTGCTCTCAGACGGATGGTAATGAGTCTACTGGAGACCGGGCGGCAACCCATGACAGTGGCTAAAATCAGACTATGAAGACAGCGAAGTGGAGGATTTCTATGAACATCTACAGGCTGTCCTTGACCAAGTGTCGAAGAAGGACATGGACAAAGCAACCAACTGGAATGTCAAGGTTGGCCAAGATGCGAACCACAACTGTGGAGACACATGCGGACCCCACTGCAACAATGAGACAAATAACAGGGGTCTGAGACTGTTGGAGTTTGCCAGATACAACAATTTGATACATGCAAACACGTTTGGTCTCCACTAAAAATCCTGATGATGGACACAGTCCCGGCGGGGAGCATCGCAACCAGATCGATTACATCATGGCCAAGAAACGCTTCAGATCAAGCATCTAGCATGTCCCCAGAACAGAGAAGAAGAAATCCTCCCAATTCTCCGAGAAGAAGTTCAGGCAGCAGTGCAATCTCTGAAGAAGGGGAAGTCAATGGGAGTGAACAACATACCCACGGAACTGCTTCAAGCAGTAGGAGAAGCGATGATTGATGCCCTCTACATTATCTGTAACAAGATCTGGCAGAGTGGGGAGTGGCTGGCCTACACCATGGACCCAGTCGCTTGTCATCACTCTTCCAAAAAAAGGTAACCTTCAGGAATGTGAAAATTACCGCACCAACAGCCTCATCGGCCATCCCAGCAAGGTCCTCCTGAAAATAATACTCAACAGGTTGAAACCCCAAGCTGAACAAATCATAGCTGAAGAACAAGCAGGATTCAGGGCATGGCGAAGTACCAATGAACAGATTTTCAATCCCACAATAATCTGCGAGAAATACCTACAGCACCAACAACATCTATATCATGTGTTCGTAGACTTCAAGAAAGCGTTTGACTGAGTCTGGCAAGCAGCTCTGTGGGCAACCATGAGAGTGTACAACATCAGCCCTAACATTATTGAAGTCATCAAAAGCCTGTATGACAAAGCTACTGGTGCAGTCCTCCATAACAGTGCCGTCAGAAATTGGTTCAGAACAACAATCGGTGAGCGTCAAGGATGCCTACTCTCTCCAACACTCTTCAACATCTTCCTAGAGCGCACTATTTCAGATGCCCTTGCCGATAACGAAGGCACAGTCAGCATAGGCCGCTTAGGCGGTAGAGCAATCTCCAACCTTCGTTTTGCGAATGACATTGATGTATTGGCTGGGGAGGAACAAGAACTTGGAACAGCTTGTACAGAGGCTTGACACCTCCTCCAGAACCTATGGAATGGAAATAAATGCAGAGATGACCAAAATGATGACCAACAACACCAAAGGCATCAACATGGACATATATCAAAGTCCAAGGTCAATCCCTCAACACAGTGCATAGCTTCAAATATTTAGGAGCCATTATATCAGACAATGGATCCCGACAGTAAGTCCTCTCCAGGATCGCACAAACAACTGCTGCCCTGGCAAAGTTGAAGCCCATTTGGAAAGACAAAACTATCATTCTACTTTCCGAAATAAGGCTGCTGCGCTCCCTTGTCATCTCCATCTTCCTATACGCTTGTGAAACATGGACACTCACAGCAGATCTACAATGAAGAATACAAAACATGGAGATGAGGTGCTACAGAAGACTTCTGGGCATTTCCTATACCCAGCACATCACCAAAGACGAAGTCCGACAGACCATCACACAAGCCATTGGACAACACGATGACCTGCTCACAGCACTTAGTGAAGAAACGGAAACTCCGATGGTACGGCCACATTGCTAGACCATCAGGCATTGCAAAGACCATCCTACAAGGCACAGTGCAAGGAGGTAGAAGAAGAGGGAGACCGAAAAAGAGGTTGGAGGACAACATTCGAGAATGGACTGGCTTGACACTGAGCGAAGCCATCAGGGTTGCTGAGGACAGAGAAAAATGGATTATGCTGGTTAAACAATCATCTGTTGTGCCCCAATGACTTCCAAGTTACAGAATAGGATAGGATGTATACTATGCACACACAACAAAATAAGTAGTGTTACTATAAAATATAAAATAAAAAATAAGATAAAAAGACAATGCACATGAATGATACATTTAATATCATCTTTGTCAACATTCCACTGCGTTTAATTTAAATAATTGCTCTGAGTCTAATGTGGATTTTAGGAGAAACGACCCCAAAATTTTATAATGTAAACAAACTGGTGACTGATCTGTGATCACAGTGGTCCTAAATAATCGGTTTTAAGGTTTAGACTTCTGAAGAAAAGAACCAGTTTTGTTTTCAATTAGAAACAGACGATATAATACTGTTAGTGTTAGCTTGAATTTAGAGCAAAAATCATACAAACTTTAAACTATAATAAATTTTATAAGCCTCTGTCCTTGTGTTCCAGAAGTTGTTTGTAAGCAAGAAAAATTATAGAAAGCCAAATCATAGACAATATCTATGAAGAGATGAGGATAAAGAGTGAGCTTCTAGTGCGAGAGTGAAGATCATTCATAATGTCTTTTTAGGGTTCTGAAAGAAGTGGCGACGGAGCTTGCTCCTGCTCTAACAGCCCTATACCAGACCTCCCTGCACACTGGTGTTGTCCCAGCCGATTGGAGAACTGCCACTGTCACCCCTGTTTTCAAGAAAGGGGAGCGCTACAAGCCAGAAAACTACAGACCTATTTCTCTTACGTGCATCCTGTGCAAACTACTAGAACACATCCTAGTTAGCCGCATCATGGACTACGCCGAAGACCAGGGAATTCTATGCCTTGAGCAGCACGGCTTCAAAAAAGGTCGATCCTGTGAGTCCCAGTTGATTGGACTGGTGGAAGAGTCTTCAGAAGTGCTCGAGAAAGGCTTGAGGTAGACTTGCTCGTCCTGGACTTCTCCAAGGCCTTTGACAAGGTGAGCCACTGCCTTCTCCTCCGCAAGCTCAGCCACCTGGGCATAGGCGGAAAAATCAACAGGTGGATCGGCAGCTTCCTGACTGACAGGAAACAGTAAGTTGTGGTGAACGGTGCAGGGTCGGAGCTTGCAGCAGTGGAGTCAGGAGTTCCCCAAGGTTCCGTCCTAGGGCCTAGCCTATTCCTGCTGTACATCAATGACTTGCCAGCCGGACTGTCATCCACTACCAGACTATTCGCCGATGACACTGCCTGCCACAAAGATGTCAAGACTCCGCTAGACCAGCAGACTCTCCAGGACGACCTTGACAAGCTAGCAGAGTGGGAAAACAAATGGATGATGTCTTTCCATCCCCAGAAGTGCTCTGCAGTACACATGACCAGGTGCCATAAGAAGCTGAAATATGACTACTCCCTTCATGGCCACAAGTTGTAGGAAGAGTCACATGTCAAGTACCTTGGCGTCACCCTTACCCATGACCTGAAGTGGAAGCCCCACATCACCAGCGCCACCAGCAAGGCTAACAGAACCCTGGGGTTCCTGAGAAGGAACTTGAAGACGCCCAACATCAAACTGAAACAGGCAGCCTACCAAGCGCTAGTCAGACCCATCTTGGAATGCGCAAGCCCCGTGTGGGATCCCTACTCAGCGGACAAGATCAACACCATAGAACTGGTCCAACGCCGAGCTGCTAGGTGGGTGTCAAACCACAACCACCAAACCGCCAGTGTGGACATGATGATGATGTTAGAAGAGCTGCAGTTGCCGTCACTTCAAATAAGAAGAAAACGAGCAAGATTGACAGCATTCTATAAATACCACCATGGACTCACCCACATCAACAGCAGGTGCTCACCGAAGCCAAGTGCCCGCCCTAAGAGAAGCGCCCACCTGTACAACCAACACTCCTATGACACCCCCTCTAACAGAACTGATTACCGACAAAAGTCTTTCTTCCCCCGCACTATCCCTGAGTGGAATTCCTTGCCTGAAGAGGTTGTCTCCGCAACCACCCTGGCCTCATTTCAGGCTAGCGTTGTGCAGCTCCTCCAGTAATTTGAGTAAAACCCAACTGCACCTCCAACCCCCTCCTTCCCCTCCCTCCCCTTCTATTCCTCAGAACCTATTAATTATACAGTTATAAGCACGACAAACATCTTTAAATACCACTATCTATGATTATAGTCGTAGTACAGTATAAGTATTTCCGGATCAGCAGCCCCCAATCCAGCGCAGCAAGTTTCTTCAATATAAGTTGGCTGCCCACATCAAAGAAGAAGACCGGATTGGTCAACGTGTGATCATATTATTTTCCCCTTTACCAACAACTGGCCCGCTTGTGTCAGTATAAATCGGTCCAGTAGTCACCTATATGCGAAAGTGTCGTGTGACTATAATCTACAAACAACATCAAAGATTGCTTTCAAAGAAGCTTCAAGAAGAAGAAGAAGAAGAATGATGCAAGAAAGACGGGCCCACTTTTCTATTACATATTTTAAAAATCAAACAAATGTGCTTACCATTTGAATGGGTCTGCGTACAGACTTTTAATAAACTGCACAGGTTTCTGGACACTTCCCATGATTGCAAATGTTGCAAAATTAAGTCAGGGTTGGCCAACGGATCCTCGTGTGGACAGAAACCGGAAGTTGGTGTTTCTACTGATTCAAAGGGGAGTGAGTGCCCTTGTTTTCTTTCGATACGACTTGAGAAATAAACAGTTATATCGAAGATCAACATTATGGCATTAAAACTGGAGATCGTACCTTGTGCAGGTATTTTAACGGAATTACATAGATTATATTATTGATATATTATAGATTACGAACACACACGCACAAAAAAACTCACTGAGTGATGTTATCCCAAACTCTCATAATCTCATTTATTACACTTTAGTTGAGTAACTAGTGCTACTAGTGTGCTGCTACTATAGTATAGTAGTAGGAGTAGTGATAATAAAGTAGCACAGTATGAATTGGTGTTTGGGACAAACAGACTTTAAACACATGTAATGTTTTAATGTATCTTTACAAATTTTGAGTACCTTTTGATTCCCAATTTGTGGAATAAACATTATGCATAATACGTATATGATGACTTGTTCTCCTAGTCCTAACGAAGCTTTTTAGCGAAATTCATACATGTATATAAGAGAAACTTTTGATCTCATGTGTTTTGTCTCCTTCAAACCTTCTACTTGTCTTTCTCAGTTTCTGTAATAATAATAATAATAATAATAATAATAATAATAATAATAATAATAATATTATATAATAATAATCTATCTAATAATATTTTATTTTAACTCATTCACAGATCACCCCTATTTAAGTTTAAGGCTCTTAATAGTCTTATACCTCCCATCTTGGAGTACCCTAACACTGTTTGGTGTCTTTACTTGAGGAAGCATGTTGACTTCATCGAGGGTGTCAACTCAGATTCACCAGGAAGATATTTGGAATGTCGGGACGCTCGAGAAGAGATTAATGTCACCATAGGAGCCAGAATGATCGACGCCTTGATCGTGGGCCCTCAACATCAAGAAGAAGAAGAAGGTTGCCCAGTTTAAAGTATAGGAGAGAGAGAAGGGATTTAATCAATTTTTTTTTTTACATTGTGCAGAATTTGTATGATTCCTTAACCATTTCTTCTCTTTTAAATTGTAATGATGTTGGTATACTGTAGCATGAGGCGACAACATTTAATAATACTAATAATTTAATAATAATAATAATAATAATAATAATATTTATATAATATAATAATATAATAATTAATAATAATTTAATAATAATAATTTAAGCAGTATTTTACTAACATAGTTGTAATCACTTGGAATAATTTTCCTGCTGAGGCTGTGATGTGGATGCTGAATCACTTAATGTGTTCAAGAAATGTATAGACAGATTATTTAAGGATAGCATATACTCCACAAATTTGGAGTCCAAAAGGGTCTAAATTGGTAGGCACTGAGGCCTGGGGTCTGAGTCTGAGACCCTCATCAAGATTTAATATGAGAGCCAAAGGTTGTTAGCGTATATATGCCAAACTATGGGTAGCTTTAAAAACTTTAATGACTCCTTGAAGGACAGGACTGACATGCCACATTTTAAAATTGACTAAAACTGTTAAAGTGGATCAGTTATTTTACTAGCAGAATAATAACACATTGGATTAACCTGCCAACTGTGGTCATCAATGCAGAACCACATAATGATTCAGCATAGAAGATTGAGGGATGATCTGATTGAAGTGATCAAAATAGTTCATCAGTTTTAATATTATGATCCGCAAACTTTTTCACTTGTTAAGTTTAATATTACTGCCATAACTAGGGGGCAAAAATTTCTTAAACCTCCTTTGCACTCCCTCAATCAAATTAATCTTTCTGAAGTGCGGACACCACACCGGATTTGCATATATATTCTAGAATTGGATGTATAAGAGCTTTAAAGAATGGAACCATGATCTCTGTAAACCTATTACTGATGGTTTGTATTACAAAAAAAAAATAGTAAAAAAAAAAAAACCAGCTGTTTTATTTCCTTATGTGCTGTTTATATGGTGCTCAAAACTGAACCCACAAGTCTACCCCCAAACCCCTGAAGGCCTCTTTCTGCCTCTGAGGATGCAAGTGCACATCTGGTCTCTGCCCCCTCTTGCTTCACCCACCTCCACTCACCCTTCATATGATGAGGATTGTTAGTTCCCACTTCTGGCTATTCAACTGTAACTAAGAATTGTGGGATTGATACCCACATATTAGGACAATGTATTAATATCGTAAATGCATTTAATTTGTAACATGTAATTAAATTAAGGGCTGCCTACCTGCCTGCCACTGTGTATTCGGTGTAAATATAGGGCCACCCTTCTTGAGTCTTTTGATTGGCCAAGTTGAGTACTAGTGAGCCAAGTGTTGAGGCAGAGAATGGATAAAAGGCTAATATTATGGACATCCATGTAATATCATATCGTATCACATCAGGTCAAATCATATGACATGAATTATTTCATATCACACCTATGCACTGTGTCGAATCATCTCTTTCCTCTCGCTGTGAACTGAAAACACATTTTTAACAGTGTCTATCCTTAAATCTCGATCCTGAACTTTCCTTCATAAAATACTTAAATCACAGTCAAAGTCGTTGTGTGTGTTCTGATTTGGTTTTTCATGTGTTGCTTTCATTTTTTACAATTTATATTATGTATTTATTTGCTTTATTAATTACTTCTACAAAAATTTATTTAATTATTCTTTCTTTCTTTCTGTAAAGCGCTATGAGCTCTAGTGAAGAAGGGCACTGTACAGATGTTTATTATTATTATTATTATTATTATTATTATTATTATTATTATTATTATTATTATTATTATTATATTACATATTTCACATATCACATCATATATCATATCATGAAATTATTATTAATTCATAATAATAATAATAATAATAAAAGGAATGTTTATAAAATATTAAATTTCATTTTTGTTTTCCCACAGCTGACACACCACCCCCTCACCCAAGAAGTGGCCATAGGGTGGTTGTGGATGATGGCAATTTGTACGCTTTGGGCGGCTACAACTCGGATATGACTGACGACAATGTACCTCTTGAAGTTCTACGAAACCGCATTTTTGTACAGGTTGGTAATAGTAGACCGCTTACTTTTAATCCTTTGCAGGCAACTCAACGTCATTTTTCCAAAGGACTAGCATAAAAGACCACATCATTGGTAAATCTATCACAAATTAGCTGGCCTATCTAAATTCTAAATAATGCAACATGAATTGAAATGTACCATGTACCACAATGACGCTTGAGTTATCTCTTCATAGGTGTAGAAAAGTATGTTATATGTTTGTAATGTTTGGAGTACTGTTGGTGGTGCGTGAATCGTGGATGTCAAGCATACAATGAGTAAACAACACTGATTGATGTGTTCAGACTGATTTTGTATTCATACAGAAATATTTGGGTTGACGATGATCGCCATGTTGGTAGCCAGCCTCTAGCGATAACTCTAGCATCGCGTAAGTGCGCGATTAGTGAGGAGTTAGTTCCCTTGTACATATATTCATTAATATGAAACTCAACACATTACATCACCTCCTTCCTTGGATGAAAAATGCATGTAATCAAAATTACAATCTTTTTTCTTTTCCTTCCCTTTGTTTTAATATTAAAGAACAAATATAAATTGGGATTGGCAAAGAATTCTTGCATTAGTTAGTAGGTTGTTAACTCAAACATAAATAAATGAGGCTGATACAAAAGGTTAAAAAAATATTGCCATCATGAACACATAGGTTTAGTGTTTGCAATTATACAGAAAATAAATGTGACTAGATTGCACTAATCACTGCTGATTATAATTAGTATGTAAAACTATTAAAGGAATGAACACTACATTCTCAGTAAGATGAATGATCCTGTAAGACAATTAAAGTGATAAATGTAAAAAGAAGACAAAATTAACACAACGGTGCGGGCAAGCGCCCTACTGGGTCTTTCACCAGAGTCTTTGTGAAAATTAAAAAAAAATACATTGGTACAGGCTGGTCGCGCCTTACTGGGTCTTTCACCAGAGTCTTTTAGGGTTTATTCAAAATATAATCATCGAATCGTTTTGGCATTTGAACTTGACGCGCAGACCTTCTGGGATGATAGGGACTGGGTAAAGCTGCAGGGGTTGGAGGCTGAGGTGTGCAGTCAAGACCACTTGGCGTTGTCGGGTCGGGGAATGAGTCGGGTTCCTGTTCAGCAGCGGAAGGGGGTCTAGGAGCCTTCTTGAAGAAGCTGCTGTTTCGAGTGACCTTTTGTTGACCTCGCTGAGCCGTAATCATCGACCCTTTCTTGTTGGTGATGACCAGGGGAGTCGGTTGGTATGGAGTGTCAGCCTTGGTGGGGTCATGAGTCTTAAGGAGGACAGGATCACCAATCTGGAGGTTAGATGGTTTGACATAGGCCTTGTTGTCAGCAAATTCCTTCATGAGGGCTTTCTGGGCAGCGTCACGTTGTCTGACAGCATGATCATCTCGGGATTGAGGGACTTGAGGGAGTCGAGACCTGAGGTTTCTGCCAAAGAGCAGGGAAGCAGGGGGAACACCGGTTGTGGAGTGTGGGGTAGTGCGATAGTCAAGGAGAAATCTATACATTTCTTGCTTGAGGTTGGGGGTTGTTGCACTTTTGAGGGTTTTCTTGATGGAACGCATGAAACGTTCAGTTTCTGCATTTGCACGGGGCCACAAGGGGGTGATTTTTCTGTGTTTGATACCCATGTGAGCACAGTACGTGGCAAAATCAGCGCTATTAAAAGGGGGACCATTGTCTGTTTTAAGAGACTCAGGAATGCCGAATTCTGCAAAGATCTTGTCGAATTTGGGAATGACGCTTCGAGCTGACGTCGAGTCGATAATGTCGACGACCGGGAAGCGGGAGTATTCGTCCATGACGACCAAGATGTACTTGCCGTTGGGAAGATGTCCAAAGTCTGCAGAGAGTTCAGTCCATGGTGCACTAGGGAGGGGTGACATCTTCAAGGGTTCACGCGCAGGGGTGGGAGTTGAAATCTGGCATTTCATGCAGTTTTTCACAGTCACTTCGACGTGGTGTTGCAAGTTTTTAAACCAGACTTTTTCGCGTAGCAGGGCGACTGTTTTGACTATGCCTTGATGACCGGAGTGGGCGAGTTTCACAGCTCGATCCTGGAGGGATGTAGGGAGAACGACCTGGTTGCCTTTCAAGATCACTCGGCCATCTGAGGCTAGGGATAGCTCAAAGCGACACTGATGAAGTGTGTTAAATGTCATTATGTCGATGTTTTGTTCATGCTTGTGCCACTGGTTGGTGAGAAGCCCATGGATTACAGCAGTGAGGGTAGGGTCAGATGCAGTTTCAGCAGCAACGTCATCAACAGTCATCGCTTTGGGAATGCAGTTTTCGGTGACGTAGTTGACATATTCTTCTGCAATTTTTTCTTCGCGGTCACTTGAGGCTTGTGAAACTGGGTGACGGCTGAGATAGTCTGCAGGGTTGTCTGCACCTGGTCGGTACTTGACAGTGATCTGATATGGCTGAAGTCTCATCGCCCATCGTTCGATGCGCGTTGACAACCTTGAGCTGGGGTTGTTGAAGATCGAGACAAGGGGTCTGTGATCAGTGTGGATGGTGAATGGTGCGCCATAGATGTAAATGTGGAAATACTCACACGCCCAAGTCACTGCGAGAGCTTCTCGTTCTGTTTGAGAGTATCGTTGCTCTGTTGGGGTGAGGGGTCGACTTGCAAACTGGATTACACGGCCATCTTGCGTGAGAACAGCTGAAATACCCACAGGGCTGCCATCAGTGTAGATTTCACTGGCTTTACGCGGGTTGAAGTATGCGAGCGTGGTAGCTTGACTGAGGGCTGCTTTCAGCTTCGCGAGCGCTGCATCATGTGCTTGTGTCCATGACCATGGCGTAGTTTTCTTGGTGAGGATGCGTAGTTCATGCGTCAGCGTTGCGTAGTTGGGGATGTGGTGAGCACCACAAAAGTTCATCATCCCAAGTAGGCTGCGGACTTCGGAAGCGCTGCTTGGCGTAGGTAGATGGAGGATTGTGTTAAGCTTGTCCTGGCTTGGTTTGATGCCCTCCTTTCCGAAGATGTGACCAAGAAACTCAAGGGATTCCTTGTTGTACACACACTTTTCACTGTTCAGTGTGAGTCCTTTCTGGCGAAGACGTTCGAATAGTGCACGAAGGTTGCGGTCATGGTACGCTTGATTTGTACCAAAGCACATGATATCGTCACTGATGTTTACAACACCATCGAGTCCTGCTAGGCATTGACGGATAGTTTCTTGAAATATCTCACTTGCAGAGTTTATGCCAAAGAACAGACGACGGTATCTGTAGAGCCCCATGTGCGTGGCAAAGGTAGTGATGTATCGTGAAGAAGAGTCTAACTCTAGTTGATTATACCCTTGCGTTAAATCAAGTTTGCTAAAGACGGTGGCCCCAGCAAACATGGTCTTCAGTTCGTCGAGAGTTGGTGTGGCATGACGTTCGCGACGAATTGCCTTGTTTGCCGCACGCATGTCGACGCAGACACGCACCTTTCCTGGCTGTTTGGGTTTGGGCACGACGACAACTGGAGACACCCATGGTGTTGGTCCAGTAGCTTTTTCAATGATGCCAAGTTCTTCGTCTTTCCGCAGTTGCTCTTCAATGTCTTTTCGCACATGAAATGGAACACGTCGGTATTGTTGTGCTACAGGTTGGACAGTCTTGTCGATATGTAGTTGGATTTTCTGGTCATTCAGTTTGCCTACACCACCGAAAAGATCGGAAAATTCGTCTTGCAGCTTTTCATGTTCAGGCTTGATGTGATGCACGGTAGCGAGTAGGCCTAGTTCTTGACAGGTCTTCCAGCCAAGGATGGCTTTTTCTTTTTGTTGGACAACATGGATTGTCGTCTTTGTTGTGTTTCCCTTGTGTTGGACGACAGTGTTGAAGGCACCGATGACAGGAATGGCATGTTTGCTCCCATACGCAGAAATCTTCTTGTTCGATGGATGTAGCGAAGGCTTGGGTGTGATCAGATCATAGTCATCTTTTGATAGAATGTCAATAGTAGCACCGGAGTCTGCTAGAAACTCAAAACCATGTCCTTGCACTGTCACTACGAAGTGAGGAAGGCGGCTGCTGATATTAGAGGTCATAAAGATGTATTCAGTCTCGCTGGAGCTGTCAGATTCAGTCTTGATAATGTTGGCTTCATCATCTGGGTTGTCAAGATGGTGAACATTAGATCTGGGCTTGTTGCGATGACGGTAGCCACCAGGTTGGCGTTTCGATGCATTCGACGATCCTTGTGTTTGTTTCACTGGCTGTGAACGACAAACTGAAGCAAAATGGTGTAGTTTAGTGCAGGAGTTGCAACGTTTGTTGAAGGCGGTGCAAGATTTCTGTCCACCTTTGTGCGGCCAATCACCACCACAGTTTCTGCACTTGGATGGTTGCTGAGATTGTTGTCGTGGTTGTTGATGGCGAAGACGACTGGCATGGTGATGATGAGCATCAAGTTTATTGATCTCGGTATGCATGGCTCGTGAGTGCTGGGTGGTCAGTTGCAGGGTACGTGCAAACGTGAGAAGATCAGCTAAGGTCATAGCTGGGGTTGATAGACCCTTTTCTCGGACTTTCGACGACTTGCATCCAGCAATCAGCTGTGATTTGATTTCAAACGATGCATCGGCAAACCCACAGGTTTCAGCAAGCTGTTTAAGCTCAGAGTAGTACTCGTCAATGTTGTCTGTTTTTTGTTCTGTTTTTCGGAAGACGTACCGTTGGTATTCCACGTTAGTTTGCGGGTTGAAATGAGCGGTGATAGTGTCTACCAGCTTCGAGAAAACAGTGTCGTTATCACCGGGACGAAGTGCTTCGTCGGGGAAAGTGTCAACAATGTCATTCAGTTCATCGCCGCCGAAGGTAAGAAGAAGAGCTTTTTGTCGATCGACATCGTCTATTCCGTAGGCTGTGAAGAATGTTTTGAGTCGTTGAACCCACTTCCTCCAGCGCACAGCTCTTCCCTCTGGGGCGCAGTCAAACGACTGGTAAGCTGGTAGAGCGGCCATCTTCTAGCGCAGTAACGTTTTTATCTAGCACGTAGTCGAACAGAAAAGTCAGTGATAACTTGGACTTACTGCAATCCTCGTCGCCAATGTAATGTTTGGAGTACTGTTGGTGGTGCGTGAATCGTGGATGTCAAGCATACAATGAGTAAACAACACTGATTGATGTGTTCAGACTGATTTTGTATTCATACAGAAATATTTGGGTTGACGATGATCGCCATGTTGGTAGCCAGCCTCTAGCGATAACTCTAGCATCGCGTAAGTGCGCGATTAGTGAGGAGTTAGTTCCCTTGTACATATATTCATTAATATGAAACTCAACACATTACAATGTTGTAATGAAATCATGAAATTGCCAAATTTGTGAAATCGACAGCAGAGTTGCTGATTTCGTGAAATTGGCAATAGCTTGCCAAGAACGTGAATTTGGCAGGCTGTTGCCGAAATAGTGAACAAGTTTTCAAAATCATTTTACAAACCTGGCAACAATGAACAATGTTGTAAAAGCGTTGATACTTATAATCATTACGTTATGGGTGGTATGTGTTCGTGTCTTTACAAATATCCACTTAGTATCTGGTCTCCTTTTTATTGTGACAAGTAACTGAGTTTCTGCTTTTTCCGAATGCATTTCAATACAAACGATCAGCACACGACGCTTTCATATTTGCCACCAACAGTTGAAATAATTATCTGTTTTGTGAAAGTGGAGTATATTTTGGACTTCAAGGCCAACTGAAGAGTGAATATCTTTTTGTTAACTTTTACTCTACTTGAACTTTGAAGATCAATGGTACCCACAGAGAACAGTTCACTTTCATGCGAGTATGCTGAACTTCCATCAAATATTGAGTCTTTGATCACTAAGCATTCATTCCCTCAACTGTCGCACAGGCAACTGTAAATTCACAGCAGTCATAATGAAAAGTAGATCAGACACCAAGTGGATACTTGTAAAGACACGAACAGATATCGTCGATCACGTAATTATTAAGATGTCAGACATTGTTTTAATGCATTTATCACATCGTGCATTGTTGCAGACTTCATGAAGTTGGCAAAACTGTCGATTTCATGAATTTGTCAAGTTTGAAAAGCCTTTTCATTATTTTGGCCACAGCCTGCTGAATTCAAGTTCTCGGCAAGCGATTGCTAATTTTCGCGAAATCGGCGTAGTCAGTATAAAAATAGTATACCTTCCACTTCTGGGTGGCGATATGTAAATTTGACAAACTGTATTTAGCTCAGTGGTTTATGCCATGTACTCGAATGTCAGGTTATAACATTGCAACCTGCACAGACTAACGGTGTGGGAAGAGAAAAAAACAACCAAAAAACTGAGACACTGTGCTCCTACTCCTTTAGATGAGAGTATAAACCGAGGTCTAGTCTGTGCACACACACACACATTCCATCGCATGGACTTTAAAGACCCTGAGGCTCATGTCCTAGACGGGTGAGTGCCAGCTACACAAATGCACCCAGCATGCACTAGGTCCCTTGTCCCCATCCCCGGTCACCCAGGATTGTGCTCAGTCATCTGGGCTGTGCGCCTAGAGGCTGCAAGTGGGCGACTCAGGCAGTTTGAGCTAGATCCTGTATCGGCCAGCGCCTTGAGCGGCTCTTGAGCTGGTAAAGCGCTATATAAAAGTGTTTCAATAAATAAATACCCAGGGTGTGTTTTGGTGTGACAGTGGATGCAGTTTTCTCTCATGGTTGTTGCTTTAAGTTAACGGGATGCCAAACTTGAAATGTTAACCTGACCCCTGTTTTTATGATTGTATACTTTTAGATGTAGCCTAATCAGTCTTTAACTTTTTGTTTCAGATGTGGAAGTTTAATTTTTTTAGTCGACGTTGGAAAGAAGTGCCAATGGACGATCATCTCGTAGCATTAGCATCTCACAGTGGTAAGCATCCCTTATGAATGACTGATTACATCAAAATAATGTTGATAATTATATAATTTATTGATATCAAAGGAAATTGTTTATTTGTATATATTTGTTGTCTTTTTTTTTCCAACTATCTACCAAACTTAAGTTACTTATATTTGATGAGAAGTTATTCTGTGCTAACTGTCAGCATTAAAAACAATGATATTACACTACAGCTTATAGCTTTTCTCCAGAATATTCCTTCTTCTTCTTAAGTTGAACAGCCACAATCAATACGTTGATTTATTTGATGCTAGGTTGTTACTAGTGACAATAAGAATAAAATAAATACTAATTTATGGTTCATCAACACAAAAATTATAATATTGTTAATTTGTCATTAGCAGTAGTACAATGTTTTCTTTTGATACGACAAAGTGTTAAATCTGATACGCTTTTACACCTAATTAAGTAGATTTTGCTCATCAGACATGCTTGATCAGGTTATTGTTTTATTTTACAGTATCCATGGAAGGATCTACAGTGTTTACATTTGGGGGCAGTGGAATACCTTTTGGTACTGTTAGTAGCAATGACATCCATGTGACTGGAGTAGACAGTCGGGCTAACAGCATATGTTGGAAAAGGCTGAAGGTCACAGGCGAGAAACCTGAAGCTAAATATGGCCAGGTATTGCTAGTTTGTTTTAGTTTGTTGTTTGGACGGTGTATGGAGATAAACAATGATATATTTTGTAAAGAATTGTGTTACAAAAAACAAAACAAAAAAACCCACAAAACCCCCACAAAAAAAAAGAGAATATTTTTGAGCTAGTAAAAATTTTGAAATTTTTCTAGTCTTTACTATCAGCATATATTATCCATTAGAGACAAGAGACTAACTAGACTGCAGGTAAAGATTGATCAGATCCTCATGCTCAAGAATTTCACTTGCTTGCACTCTCTTCATATCTCAACACCATTCCCTTGCAGTAGCTTTTGCATTGGAAGAAGTCATTATCATTATCAAACTGTAGATGTAGTCTTACAAATCGCCCACTGCAGCTTAAAAGACAAACAGAGGAATTGAATCTGCCAATTAATTGATGATTGCATTTTGCTGTTTGTGTTATTCAGTGTCAGGTGATACAGTGGCCGTATCTCTATGTCATTGGTGGTACTACAGGCTATGTCTACAACATGCATGTTCACTGCCTCCACTTAAAGACACACGAGTGGCGCTGCCTGTATGATGGTGAAGAGCAGATGGATAATCCAGCACAATCTTCACATCCGCCTGGCAGGTAATAAGAATATTAATTGAACTTTTGGTGACGATGATGATGACGACGATGACGGCTACGAATGACGGATGATGATGATTGATGATCGATGATGATTATGATGACCAGTGATGATTGAGGAGAAAAAGGAGGAGGAGGAACAGGCTAAAGCCATCCTCCCACCAATTTGTGTGCTTTTGGTCTGTGCCTTTGTGAAAAGATCATTCTGGTCTTGAAAGCACTTTACATAAATATATAAATATGAATTACTGACAACAGGAAATTCTGTTCTTGACAGCACTTTACATAAATAAATAATTGTGAATTACTGACAATAGGAAATTATAAGAGTGCATAATTATGTTGGTAGTATTGACTCTCACACTTTTCCCTTCTTTAATATTGTGTGTAATGATGCAGGTGTAATGTCTATATACTTATAAATATCTGATTTGGAAATGTGTCCTTGTATTCTTCTATTTGATGTTCTTTTTTTTTCATAACGATTTTCTTTATTGGTGTGTGAACACTTGAGAATTGTGCTTTGAACCGAGTTTGTATGGGAAAAGGCGCTATATAAATATCAATATTATTATTATTATGAGTAGTAGTAGTAGTAGTAGTAGTAGTAGTAGTATGTACAGATTTAATTTTCGACAACATTGGTGGATTTTGCCTTGCCATGATTCAGTATATTTGGTGATATATTTTCTCTGATTACTTTGTTTGCAGGTATCGGCATGAGGTAGTGCTGTATAAAGACTGCATCTTTGTTTTGGGAGGAGGGCAGACCATTGATGCATTTACTCTTGAAAAGGCAATTACTTATTTTGTTAAGAAAGAGAACAGCAGAATAGAGGAGGATTTTTTGGGTGTGTGTGTGGGGGGGAGGGGTTGCAAATAAATTATTTCAAAAATACTGTGATTAATAGCTTTATTTGTCCTGAGGCTGCCCTCTCAGTACCAGTGACCTCAGTTGTAAACACAGCATACTTGTTGCACAATTTCTTGATGTTTTAATTTAAATCATATGATTTATTTACCCATGTAGAACTGTGAACGAGTGAGTGAGTGTGGGTGTGTTTGTGCGTGGGCGTGTGTAGTTTACTTTCTTAAAACAAATTTTTCTCTTAGATAATTTAATGTCTTAATGTCCAGTGGAAACATGTTTGTTGTAGACTGACTGATTGTTTTACAGCATCAACAAAACAAAATCCTATGTATTGTTGTGAATTCATTGGGTAACAAAGTGTCTTGATTCTTGACTTGACTTTTGAGTGTGTCATATATTTAGATTATTCACTACCATCTATATTTACACTGGAAAGGAAGTCTGTTTGAAAGCGTTATTGGTGTTGTTGACATTCTGTCATAGTGTTTTGCAACTGTCCTCCTATTGAAGGCATGCTTTCTGCATGTTAGTGTGCCTTAGTGAATACATTTGCCTATTTTTAACAAAAGTAATATATGAATTATTTCTTGATTGTGTGTTGTGTTTTCAGGTACCCGTTTTTGACCTGCTGAAAAATGTGTGGTATGAAATGAATACAACGCCAGACCCTCTTTTGCATCAAAGGAGGCAACAGGGTGATGACAATGTCACAGGTACAGTAGTTGTTTTGCTAATGATCCAAGTAGAATAACTATAGTATATCTGTTAGTGTAAGCTGCCAAGATAATATTGATTGCATTTTAATTTCTGGAATGCCACGATGCCTACATGTTATGGGCATGTAGGTGGCCTATCACAAGCTTAGTGCCTGTAACATTTTTGGGCATATGAAATCACGGTTTGAATGTAATACAAGAAGGGTAGTAACACTACTGCTTTTCCCTATCAACGATGGAAAGTTTTGTCTATGGCTTGTTGGTCTCGTTACACTATCGTTTACCAATATCAAATAATATTATCCTGCTTGTTTTGAAGTGTACTGCTTCAGGTTTATCCTCTTGAAGCAAAAACCAATGAAGTCAGGGTTTTCACTTTTATGCTGTATTAAATATGTTGTCAAGTTTATGTGACTGGTGTACACTACAGTTTTAGTGTTGTAAGTATAAGAGGGTGCGTTAATACATGTAGTTTTGCCCCTCCTATGAGAAAATTGCATTTACTGTCACAACTATTTTATTTTGATTGATCCTCTTTTCTAGGATTCCCTGCAGATAGAAAATGTCACAGCTGCGTCCATTATAAAAAGTGTGAGTTGTTCTTTTGATATGCCATATTACGTATAATCTGTTGCTTCTGGGTCCTAAATTCAGCATGTGTATGGTTGTGTGTGTGTGTGCTCATGACATATTTACTCATCAACAATATACTGTATGGTGTGAGTGGGAAAAAAATCAAAATCCTTAGAAATGTAACTGTAAATTGTTGCACAGAAAGACAATATATTTTCATGTAATGCACATTTTTTTTGTCATGGCCGTGTACAAATTCTTGATTTTGTACACATTTGTTCTTTTCAGCAACAATTTTATTGTTGTAAAAATTATAATTGGCTGGCTACTTTCAAAAGAAGAAAAAAAAGCACAGTACAGTGGAACCTCCGGTATACGACCGTTCAAAATCTGAGAAAAAACGGTCTTATAATAGAGGTGGTCTTATACCGGAATCAAGGGGTGGGATGGGGGGGGAGGGGGGTCAGGCTCAAAGGGGTATGTAGTCATAATTTTCACACACCAGTATGTATTCTCTGACAAAGGAAACTGTAAAACATGTTTCATTTTTAGCTTTGTCTTTTATTCACAACTTCAAAAATAAAAAACAGTCGAACCACTGCCAGACGCGTTCATACAAGTCTGTCAGTGCAGAAGCTCTCGGTTTTGATGTTTTCATTTCGCCACTTTCTCCACTCTCCCATCGTAGTTTAACAGATTCCTTATTTTTTATGATGAGCTGAATTTGGGTATTCCCAACGTCTAAACTTCTTGCAATAGACAAACAACTCTGCCCATTTTCACTTCTTTCAATCACTTTCATCCTCTCTGCCAAACTCAAAGCGTTCCTCTTGCGCGACGCCATTTTGACAAGCCAGTGTAGGCTAGTAATGTCCCTTATTTGCGAACCGGAAATAGCAGACAACAGCATGCGTACACTAACATGAGAGAAAAAAACGAAAAGTACAGACAACAAATTAACTGATATCCTCTTTTAAATTGCCCTAAGACAGTCGTATAAAGGGCTTAAGACATGGTCGCTGGTCGCATAAACGAGGTTGTTGCATACCAGAGGTCATTTATTATTGGAAGTGAATCCGTCAGAAGTTTTCAGGTCACATAACGGAGGGAGTCGTATACCAGAGAGACGGATACCGGAGGTTCCACTGTACTATGATCATGAGTCAAGTGACTTTTGGGCCTGCTCGGTCATATCTTGTTTTGCCGCCTTTGTACTGTGAACGAAACATATTTATTTCTGTAATTTTGCATGTAAGTGCCAGCACAGTGTTGCTGAGTGATATATGCCACCTAGGATAGGATAGGTTACCACAAAACTAAAGGTTGTATATGAACATGTAGGATATATTATTGGAGACGTGACACGTGGACCTTTGAAAAGATAGACTTTCATTTCATTAAATCACTGTGGTAGGTGCCTAATTTTCAGATGCCTATGTGTTCGGAGGACGCAATCACTCTGAAGCTTACGGAGATCTGTGGAGGCTGAATCTGGACCTGCTTGAGTGGACTTGCATCATCCAGGATAGTGGGTCACCATTCAAAGTCTTTTTCCACAGTGCTGCTCTGACAAATGTAAGATCTGATTTTACTCTGTATTTATATTACATTGAAGCATTTATTTCCTATACTAGTCTTTCACCCACTGATATTTTCATATTGCATCCAACATAAAAAGCAGTAATTGTTGAATTTGTAAAGGCGGGTGTAGATTTTTCCTAGATGTAAACTATACTTGTTCATGTCATTCAGAAAGTTTTGAACAGCTCTGGTAAAGTGTCAAGTATTATTGGGGGTTAAATGTCAGGAAATGTCAAAACAAAGTTGCTTTCATTAATTTTTTTTCTGTACCCAGCTCGAGTTATATGATATGAAGAAGGATATTTCCATTTAGTCAATGTTAAAGCAGCTTAACATTATATTTCATTATTTGTTTGAAGTAAATAAATTCATTTTTATGTAGTACTTTTGTTTCGTTCACCTTCAGAGTGGCTGCATGTACCTCTTTGGTGGCGTGTTGAACGTTGGAGAGGAGACCCGATGCAACACTGTGTACAAAGTATGGCTGGATGTGCCGTCTTTACAAGAGCTAGCATGGAGTCATATTAGTGACAGACTGCATGCAAACAGATCTCCGACTCTGGGCAAAGAACTTGCAGATCTTGGAGTGCCCAAAGCCTTTATAAAAAGACTGGAATTTTAGGTACATCATGAGAAACTGCTCTAGGAATTTGTGTTTGTGATTCTCTAGATATTGTGTGAAGTGTTTTTTTCAATAGTGCATCCCATGAAATGCTTGGTTTGCTGCACTTATCTTCAGATTTTTTTTTTAACACACCTTGAGAGGAGGAATGGCAGTGCAAATGAAACAGCATTACGCATTATGTGCTGTCAAGTGTTTATGTAATTCAAACTGAAAGAGAGAGAGAGAGAAGGAGACAGAGAAAGCAAACAAGCCTTCAATTTCAGCATTAACGAATGTGTTAAGTCCTTCATTTTGGTGAGTCATAAATGCGATGCTGGTGTGCCACGAATGTCTTACAAAAAGTGTTCCGGCGAGTAGAGCATTACCAGAATTCTACTACATTGTTCAGTTTCTTCGGTGAAACAGTAGGCGTACTGTTGGGCAAGGATTCTAGAGTGGTCTTGCAAAGATCATTGTTGTGGCATAACTGCATGCTATGTGATACTTTTTTTTTTGTTGGAGTAAAAAACATGACAATAAATTATGTTTATATGCATACACTGGGATAGAATGTGTGTAATTGAGTGTACAAGGTGTGTGGGCGTGAGAGTGTGCGTGTTTGTGTTGTTGGTGGTGTTGTTGTTGTAGATAGAATGTGTGCGATTGTGCAAGTCATGTGCGTGTATCTGTTGTTGTATTATGTTTTTGTTAGTGAAACCTGCGACCGTCCATAATTATTTTAGGGGCAAATGCAGGATAATTGAGATTTCCAGGGTAACATGCAACACAAGTTTGAGTCCTACACTTATCTGCCTAATAATGACTCATACCATACTAAGGACATTACTCAAGTTGTGTACCTGTGACACAAAGGCACAGTCAGCATAGAGGGCAGAGCAATCTCTAACCGCTGTTTTGAGGTTTACATTGATGGATTGGCTGGAGAGGAACAAGAACTTGAACAGCTGATACAGCAGCTTGACACCACCTCCAGAACCTATGGAATGGAAGTAAGTGCAGAGAAGACCAAAATGATGACCAACAACACCAATGGCATCAACATGAACATCCAAGTCCAAGGCCAATCCCTCAACGCAGTTCATAGCTTTAAATATTTAGGAGCCATTGTATCGGACAATGGGTCCTGACAGGAAGTCCTCTCCAGTATTGCACAAACAACTGCTGTCCTGACAAGGTTGAAGCCCATTTGGAAAGACAGGACCATCAGTCTACATTCCAAGGTAAGGCTGTTGCGCTCCCTTTTCATCCACATCTTCCTATACGCTTGCGAAACATAGACCCTCACAGCAGATCTACAATGAAGAATACAAAGCATGGAGATGAGGTGCTACAGAAGACTTCTGGACATTTCCTATACCCAGCACATCATCAACAACAGAGCCTGACAGACCATCACACAAGCCATTGGACAACACAAAGACATGCTCACAGTGGTGAAGAAACAGAAACTCTGATGGTATGGTCATGTCACCAGAGCATCAGGCCTTGCAAAGACCATCCTGCAAGGCACGGTGCAAGGAGGCTGGCTTCACACTGAACGAAGCCTTGAGAGTTGCTGAGAACAGAGAAAGATGGAGTACGCTGGTTAAATGATCATCTGTGGTGAGTTATGGGATAGGATAGGTGCCTTTGGTGGATCATCGATATCAAAGTGGTAGATGACACACAGCCTTATGTATGATAGAGATATAAGGGGATCAACAGAGTGCCCCCCAGATTGCCCTCCCAAGTAGCATAGCAGCAATCTGTATGCTTTCACAAGAAACTTATGCAAACCAATATGACAACAGAAAAAAGTGAAGAATTCATAAACACAAAATTGTACTGTTGGCACCAATGAATCGACAACAAATTACTTTTTCAGTGGTGAAATCAATAAGCCCAACTTAGCCTGAAATATCCTGAATAAGCTTTATAGGGAATGGTATTCGCTTTGATGGCATCTGACCTTTCATCTAAAAAGTTTTAAAAAAAGAACCCACTATAACAGAATCTAGCATAGCTGACTTACAGGTGGGTCGACGTGACGGGTTTATATCAAGGAATGTCACCCCCACAAGCAAAACGGCTCAAGTCGACTATACTGGATAATGTTATATACAAGCTTTCCCCCCCCCCCCCCCTAAATCTGACTCAAAGCACAGAGATCTGTAACCAGCATAATTTTGCATGTATAATTATATTCTTAAATGTTTGAACACACTCTAACAGCCACAACAAACATACACTGAGTGAAGAACAAGATTTCACATTTCATTGCATAAAGGCTAAATACAAATGAGATCAATTAAGTCACCACTTTTATGATTACACAAACATATATGGCATAAAAGCTGGGAGAATGGCAATAGAAGATTGAAAGGAAACAGTTGGCAATAAAAGCTGATTTAATATTGATATTTATTGTATTACCACTTCTAATAATGATACCTTATATTATTATTACTATTATTTGTTGCTATTATGATTATTATTACTACTATCCTGGTATGAATGACCGATTGTGCAGACTAATATTTTTAACTCAAGCGGAGAACTGCTACTACTTGGAGTAGTTTTACAGACTTCTCGCCCACCTTTTTCAGCAAAAGGACTGACCAAACTAAAATCCTGAGGAATCTTCGAAACTCAGTATCTGTGCGCATTGTTTAGGGTGACAAAGGGCGACAACTTAACGCATTGTTTAGCCTAGTTTCTCGAAAGAGGAAGTGTAGTCTGCTAAAATGGCTTCTCATCAACAACAATCTCCTCATCAGAGACCCATTCAACAAGATTGGGCGAACAGGGAGTACGTCGAGGTCATCACTTGTAGCATAAAGAAAATTTCAGACTTCCTGAATTCATTCGGTTAGTATTATATTACAATTATATTAACTCCCACCAATTGTGTCAATAGAATGAAGCACACACCCCAACTTCCCAAGTTTCGCACAGGTTATTTTTAATTTATTTATTTTCACTGTTATGTTCAACTTTCGTTTTATGTTTTTAGAAAATTAAATAGTCGGCATACAAAAGCAAGTTTGTCAGAACATGTGATTTTTTTTTTTTTAAATTAACGTCAAGTTGCTGTGTTTTTTTTACTATTGTTCTGTGACTTAACTTTAAGCTTAAAGATGATAAGACAGAGGCGTTACACTTACAGTCTTGAAAAAGTCTCTGAACTCCATTCAGGTAGGCCATGATCAACATCCGTCAGAAATTTGGGACTTTACATTGACTAGTATTTTTCCATGGGTTACTATGTTAGTGCCATTTTAGGGCATGCTGGTTTTACATTAAAACCCCACGCAAAATCTTCATCCGCAGTTCAGTTGGAAAAAAAAAAAACTGCAAAAGATGTCGCTCTCATCCTTTCAAGATTGGATTATACCAATAGTTGTCTTTGGGACCAACAGTTGTCTCTTGGGCATCCCTAAGTCAGAACTGCAGAGACTGCAAAACATTCAGTTTCAAAACACTGCAGTGAGGATAAAACTTAAAAAGAAAAAAAAGAGATATCAATAATCCCAGTATTAAGAGATGTACTTTGGCTTCCTGTGAAAAACATAATCAAATACAAGATATTGTCTTTGACATACAGCTGCTTACATGATCCTGCCCTCAATACCTCCAAGAGTTTTTTTCTCCCCACCAACCAGAAAGCATCATTCATTCTTCTCAGCAGTGTCAAATCAGGCTGTCTAGTGTTCAGAAGGGCAATACAATTCTGCTCCCAATTTGTGGAATGCCCTTCCTCTTCACTTGAAACACAGTGACAGCTTGTTCTCGTTCAAGAGGTCACTGAAGCCTCATCTGTTCTAATACTTTCTCATGAATCTCAGAACTGTAGTGTTTATATTATAAATACATCATGTACATTCCTTATTAGTGTTTTGTTTGTTTTGATGGCTGCTTTGCTTTATTTTTGGATCACTCTTCTCCCCTTCATTCCCCCCTCCACTTCCCCTTAACCCCTCCACCCACCCATCTGCATTTGCAGTGAGCATACATCACAGCATTTAAGGATTTATTGAGTTTCCCTTTAGAGTGATATCAGTTTATTGAGTTGCCTTTTCTCAACAGACACATCATGCCGATCACGTCTAGCTCAACTGAATGAGAAGCTGACACAGCTGGAGAGAAGAGTTGAGTACATCGAAGCTAGGGTACGATTCTATTTCACATTTTAGTAATAATTTACAATTGTAGGTTATTTTCTCACTAGGACTATGAGGTCATATGTTTGTTTGGAATATACTTTTTGGGGGGTGAATGGAAATCAGTACTATGGTTTGAGCCTTTTTACAAGAATATTTCAAGGAAAATCTAATTCAATTGTAATATGATGATGCATACTTTTCAGTTGTTTTTATATATAGTAATATACCGTTTTTTAAAATGATTTAAAACAATTAACAAATTGTGAATAATATTTTTTTTACTGTAGGGTGTAACTTTACTTAGGCTGTATATAGATCACTACAATTTAGTTTTCAACATACATCATTATCAGTTGGAGAAATGAAACCAAGGAAAAGAATGTCAGGGTGTGACATAATTTGTTTGATTACTTTATTATGTTCTTTCAGAGGTTAAGTATTTTCTTCATGTGAAAAAATTCCTTACCTTCATATAATTGCAATTCATTATTATTGTTTTTATTTCAGATTACCAAAGGAGAAACTCTTCCTTGACCAGAAAAAAAGGCATCTACAGCATCGTTCAGTCCATGTTTTCACCGAAGAGTTTTCTTTTGTGCAGTCAATCATGCTTAATATGTTTGTCAACACACAGGCAGTAGATAAGATCCCCTATGACCTCCGAGTTACGGGATAAGATAGGATATATATATATATATATATATATATATATATATATATATATATATATATATATATATATATATATATATATAATATAATATATATGAACCGTCTGGTATTTGGCTCGGTAATTCAAGTGACATTAGAATATTTCTGAGGCTAGCATGACTGTAGGTAAATTTCTACAGCTGGTGCAATGTAGATCTGAGCTGCTGTTTAAGTGTTTTGTCTGATGTAATTACATTTGATGGGTGTGGCGTGTGCTTGTACAGAGTGTGTATAAAAATGTGTTTGCTTGTTAATGAAAGAGTTGAGATCTACATCTCAATATGTAAAGTTGTATTAGAAGGAAAGCATGGGCTGAATGGATTGGCGAGTACATGTGCTAGCAAGTGTAGCACATGGTTCAAAAGTTTATGTAGCATCGTGCAAGTTCTTATATTATATATGGGTTTGTGGGGTAAAGCATTTTCATATGTTTTGCAAGTAGCGCTGTCAGTACAATCAAGTTTAAAGAAAAGGTGTTCATATTTAGATTGTCTTTTCTTTTCCTCCTACCTTCTAATGTTTGAAATTATGTATGAAATGTAATTATGTTTAAATTCTTAATTTTGTTTTAATCTGTCATAAGAAAAAAAAAAGGTAACCAAGAAAAGTTTTGGGTTGGGTGGTTTATTTTTTAGTAACTGCAGCCCAAATAAATAATTGATTGGATCATGGTAGCATTCTTTGAATCATGTAAGTACTCAAGATGAAGTACTTGTTTTTTTTACATTTTTAATAGTTTGGTAATTGAAAATGTTGGCATCGGGCCTTCTGTTAATATTTATAATCTCCCCATTCTCATCAATCAAGGCTATATAGCCATTTGAATAAATTTGTATGAAAAATCCAACACACAAACAAGACATAATGTGCATATGTTTGCATATAAGTGTGTGAGTGTGTACCATGTGCTTTCAAACATGTATATAGGTCTTGACCACCCATCACACAATATGGTAAGTTTGTTTACAATATGGGTCCGGGGGTTTCAGTATAAATAGTATCCCCACTTTCTGGAAATGTAGTGCTTTAAATTCCCACTGTCGCTGTCTTTCTCATTAGCTCTTTCTCCTTCCTGCTCTGTTCTATCAATCTGCTATACTATCTTTTTCTTCGCTAGACCAGTCACCTGCTCTTTTTCTTGAAAATTCTTCCGGGATAGGACTCCTTATTTGTGTATGAGGTCTGTTGGATATTGGACGCTTTCTGCCAGGTGGTCACCAGGGCTTCCTATGATGTTATTATTTGGCAATGTAGGCATTTTATATGTATGTGTTTTGTTGATAATTTATAATAATGTTTGTATTGTATTTTGTTTTTGTAAACGGGGGTTCGATAAATTAGAGTACAGCCTCAGCGTCCCTTGCGTGGAATGTCTTTATTGTAAAGTGACTGGCTGGTGGAGAGCTTTCAGTTTTGCCACTGGTGTTGTTTCGGCAGATCTTTTATGCGGATCAGGGGTTGTCCGGTCCTGATTTGGCTCGGAAGAGTCCGCTGGACCTAAAGCAATAATCATGTAATGTACAATATATTTAGTTTAACTCATCCATCATCAGACACCAGAAAATCAGATCAATTACTTTATTAACAAATCAGTATATTATTTATGGATCTACAACCGGCTCTGCTACACACTATTCATTATGTTTCAAATAGCATTAGCAATGAACATGACTGATGGAAGGATGTTACAAAAGAAAAACTAATTAAAAGTAAAAGATAAAACAGAAGGTATAACGATTCAAGAAATGGCGAAAGACTCCTTACCACAAGTTTGATGTACAAACCATTCGTCAGTTCATGAAAGAAAAGATGTCAATATTCACCAGGCTGCAGAGCATTAAAGCACATAACATTAAAAAGTTACACATTGTATTTTCAAATAGCATAGATTAAAACAGCATATAAACTATAAGGTATTAATATGCACAATATCAAATCCAGTTGTTTTAAAAAACGACACAATAACTTAAAAGTAGTGCTAAACATATTGTTCTTGTACAATATATTCAGCAATTCAAAATCAAGCATGCTCTCCAAACAAAATGAGCATGTTTCATAAAATATTATCACAGGCGAGTGGACACAATGTCATATTTATATTGTACAAATAACGTGATTCAAACTATCACAAATATCAAAACAAAGTAACACATTTTATGTTAACAAAACATGGATGGGGCAAAATACAAACACTAACACAGCATAATTACTGTAAATAAATAGTTCCATAACAAACTTAAAAATATTATTCATTAAAATTTTTTTTAATCCACTCCCCCCTTCCCCCCCCCCCCTTCCAAAACAAAACAAAACAAAACAAAAAAACCCAAACTGACAAACATAATTTAATAGAAATATGTTATACATTAGTAGAGGAGAAATGTAATCCTTTTATTAATTGTGTTTGATGCGTGATTGAAATACATACAAAATCACAAGTGAAAAGCTTTAGTTTGCATAAATTATGTCAACAGTTTCCCACCAAACAAAAGCTACTACAAACAAAAAATCAACGTCGCAGGTAAGTTAAACGTATCTCTAGTATGTCATCATGAATAAAAAGCAAAACTTTTTTGATTTTTACGACATGGTTAAAATTTCATCACAGATGCGCTGGACGGACAAATATTCATAAACAAACACAAAGGGTAGAGGACGGGTCATGCTTTGCACAAATATATCGCAACTATTGTCTGTACAAAAAATACGCATGTAAATATTTTAAAAAAAAATTTAATCAATGATGCAAATACATTTTCAATCATTTTACCTCTTCAGAAGGATGAAAATACAAGCATAAATGAGAGTGAAAAACAGGAAATGTATAAACCTTCAATTATGGTTGGTATGGTAAACGCAAATAGCATAACCTTTATAACTGGGATGGAGGAAGAGCTAGAGAAAACACACTATTCAAGCATTCAGTGCCAAAATCATAATGGAAGTATAGAATGCTGGACCAAAATAATATGATAACAGTTACAGCATTGATCGTGCTACAGACAGCATAGTGATAATGCTTGAAAGATTTTTCACAGGAAGAAATGTTTCACAAATGCATTTTTTCCCACAACCCTATGTTATATCTAAATAAGTATAAAGGTTTGAGACATTATTTATGAATCTATACATTATATATATTTAAACTTAACTTATACAAACAATTGACATAACATTGTGTATGTGTATTCAAGGCAGTATAAAGTACCTTTTCATCACAAAACCATGCAATGTAAACAGTTACTACTTGATGAAAACTGATCTTCATTATAAAATATTTTTATTATCCAAAATATAATTTAGATTATATTTTAAATCTGCCTAAACTTCGTTGACGCACGTTTCAACAGCTGTACAATACCAGTAATAATTTACAACAGAGTCTCGGCATGTTGCATGCAACAAGTGAAACCAATGACATAAATACACCACCATTTTGTTGCACTACTATTCAGTATTAATTAAAGCTTCTGTGAAATTCTGTACTGGCTTATAACAACAGTCAGTCAGGCAGTATTTTGGTTTCAGGTTAAAATGCAGTCTAGACGAACAGTCTGATTAGTCATTGTAGCGTTACATATAATGAACCAGCTTGGCGCTGACAGGTCGGTTGCGTGACCTTGTTGGTGACGAGACTGGCACAACCTTCGCCAAGTAAGGACTGCCTTGCAACTGCTGTGGGGTGGCGGAGGCGGAAGCGGAGTAGGGCCGGCGGTTGATGGACAGCTTGGACTTGCGTTTGGGGCTGGACCGGCGAGCCATGAACAATCGCTCACCCCCACTGGCGCTCTCTGTGTAGCCGTTGATTGCAGCATATTTGAGGTCATTCTTGAGGTTGACTTCACTGTTGTTGGGCGAGGATTGCTTGATGGCGTGAGTCTGGGATGCCTGGCGCACTTTCTCTGGCAGCAAAGCACCTGTCACAAATCATCATTCACTTTACCCGTTTCTCAGCTTTTGTTCCTGTTTCCCTGGCAGCAAAGCAACTGTCACAAATTATATTTACGTCACTAAAGCTCTCGTATCCATTATTTCGTTTTAGTTCACATTGCAGTAATGAAACATAACTGAAAGCAGTACAATTTACTATCAGCAAGTGAAGGAAAGCTTACTGATGGCATCATGGTCCAGGGTCATGTCATTCTTGCAGCAGTCACAGTTGAAGACCGGACAGGGATGGTGCATCACTTCACTGTTGGTGTGTCGCATGAAGGCAGAAAAGGCAGCATAGTCGAAAGAGCTGTAGCGCCCGTGCCAAGCAATGTAACCTGGGTACACATTTGTAAGCACTGATATTTTCCAGTTTGAAAACTTCGATCACTTCCTATTTGAAATGATTTAATACAAAATTCTGGCATAAAGATGTAACTGATATGCCTCTAGTGTGTAAACCGAATTCTTGCGAGGCATATATCTTTATTTCTCCTTAGCACTGAGCACTTGATAATGGATGGAGACACGGGCGTTATAAATGGACATATCATCATCATCATCATATGTCTCTATACAGAATTACACCACCTGTAAACAGTGAAACTGAATATTTGCTTGCACGAGCCTCTGGTTACACTATTTTGTACTTATTTTGACAATCCTGAGATCTTTGACCGTCTTCATCTACACACTGAGGGTCAGAACATAGAGCAGGATGTAATCTTTATCTTAACATTTACGCAAAACAATTGCTGACTGACCATCGGGGTGAATGAAGAGGAAAGTGGGCACACCAGCAATACCAAGCAGATCTGTCAGATCCATGTACTTCTCACTCAGCAAGTCCTGATCCATGCGCAAGCCTGAACACATGCAAGTGTATATAATATGAAATTAGTAAGAAAGCAGTAGAAAATACTAAATAATAAGGAACACAACCCCCACCCCTCCCTCCTCTGCAAAATTATCATGAAAACAATGGTCGATGTTCTGTTTCAAAAGATTTATGCAGGCAAAAGTATAAAATAAACAAAAATAATAAATAAAACAAAACTAGAAATTACAACACACACACTGTCACTGAACCGTTCGTGCCTAATTGAAGTTGGTCAGCATGCATTATCATGTTACAGAACAAAATGATCAGCTATACACATATATTACACAAAATAAGAGTACAAAATGATCAAAAAGAAGCAAACGTACCGGAAGAAGTCTGATTGATTGTGGAGAGTGCGCGATAGACATTAGATGCACATTCGCTAGTGACATGCCACATCACTCCATCCTCACACCATCCATTGGACGTCAGCTGGTGAACCAAAGCTTGGCGATCATCTGTTGCTACACCTGATGTTCCGCATGACACTGCTATAAAATTAAACTGAAACAAAAATACAGGGTACATAAAACGATGGAACATATAGCGTGCAACAAATTTTAATTACAGTTTTACTGCACTGCCAAGCTATCGTCATTTCAAAAGTCCTTGTAAGAAAGTAATACAGATTTAGATTAGATGAATACGCCCAATGAAAATGTTTCTTTTAGTACACGAGACTGCTTTGATAGCTTGAACAAACCGAAGCATACATTATGATGATAATAAGCTTTGGACATTATTCTTCATCTTGCCCAGCAAACCAGCCCGATCGGGGCCCCACTGGGGCCGCATAGGGCATCCAGACTTTTGTCGGGTTTTAGTATGGACCCACATAGCCCTACAAAAACCCGATGCGTAGCGGAGTCGAGAAATGTAGATGCGTAACGATTCGCCCTCCTGTGTGCCGCCCGATTCTTCCCCACCACAAAGCCACGCTGCGCACATGCTAACATAGGCCTACTCTCGCTTCAAATTGGCTAAACTGTCTGGAATGTTTCGACTGCTTCACATATGCTGCAGCGTACGTATGTGAAAAATATTTATACAAAATCAATTCAGCAAGATATCATTATTTAATTGTGCTTATAATTCTTAATTTTTATCATACAATATGTAAAATATTGTTAAAGTGTTTCTTTTAACTATCGTATTTATTTATATATTATAAGCCAAGGGTAAATTTCCGTGCCCATTACTGCTGGTTTTTTCCGGTTGTACTTAGGCGCCAATTTTCTACAGTTTTCTTCTACAGTTGAATGTGCTCGGATATTGTGTTAGCCTGCGAAAACCTATTCCGCTGTGGTTGTTTTTTGGGGCTTTGCCTTTCGTTTATGTATTTACACATGGATTCGATAGCGATGAAGATCATGTTAATATAGGCTATATCGTTATCGAAATGGTGTGTAAATACTTAAGTGGGGACACACCAAGGACTTCCGAAAACAAAAACGCCTGTGCCGACAGTCCCTATTAACACCAGACATCTCAATTCTTTCTTCATGCAATCACATATCATAAACAATATGTGGGATATGATTTTAGGGTAAATCAGCATTGGCCAGGGATGGGGCATTATCGGGGTTGTTTCTGGTTTAAGTTGGGTTACAATAGGGTTGGTGTTGGGTATCCTGACGTATATGCCCGATCTTTGCCGGAATCGGGTTACCGTTCAGCAAAGGTTGGGTTACGATCGGGTAAGTTTCGGGTAGCCCAACGATCGCCCGATCTTTGCCCGAATCGGTTCCAATTTCCATTTGCCCTATCGGGCTGCCCAATGCGGGCCCCATCGGGCCCCGAAATTGTGGTTAGCTGGGTGGTTTAGTACTCACAGCATCAAGAAGTAACACAATCAATCCAAAGTTAGTTATTTATTGCTTACAGGGTCCAGCGGACTGCAAAACGCTGAATCAGGACCACAAAATCAAGACCACAACTTTGCTGACTGAGGACTCACCCCTGATCCGTATAAAAGATCTGCCGAAAAAACCCTAGTGGTAACACTGAAGGCACTCCACCACTTTACAATGAAGGCAGCCCACGCAGGCTGAGGCTATACTTTAATTTATCGAACCCCCGTTTACAAAAACAAAATAGAATATTAACATCCTTATAAAATATCAACAAAACACATACATATAAAATGCCTACATTGCTAAATAATAATATAATAGGAAGCCCTAGTGACCATTTGGCAAAAAACATCCAATATTCCCAAGCTGATCCAACAGACCTCATACACAAATGAGGAATTTTATCCCGGAAGAGTTTTCAAGAAAAAGGTAGGTGACTGGTCAAGCGAAGAAGATAGTATAGTAGATTAATAGAACAGAGTAGGCATGAGAAAGAAGAAAGACAACGACAATGAGAATTTAATGCACTACATTTCCAGAAAGTGGGGATACTATGTATACAGAAACCCCCGCACCCCCACGGGGAGAATCAACCCACAAGGGTTATTTGGTATATCCCTCTCCCTCTTGGTGAAATATATTTTTTTAACAGTGGCTTTCTTCAGTTACAATACATTTTCAATACTGTTGGAGACAACTAACTGAAGAATGTTTTTTAAAAACCTCCTTTGTTATGTGAAATAAGATATGCTAAATTTTCAATTTTTTTTTAACATGAAATAATGATGTTATATATTCAAAATACACAAATTTAATATGATCCTTACCTCCTTTGAAGCCTCTCTGGCAAAGCGAACGTAGTAGTCCATGAGCTTGGATGATGACAAACACCTGAAAAAAATCACAAGTAAATAATAATACTGGATACAACAAATTGCAGACATCAGCAAAAGAAGTCAACAGTACTTTTAGATTACACAGAACATCACACAGCAAGTATGTACTATACTACTAACACAATGAATGGCAACTGACCATGGAGTCCAGAAGAGCAGCACAGTGGGGCAGTTGGGCCTGTGCGCAGTCATGAGAGGTTTGTAGTCGCCTGCGAAAATGTCGAGCAGAGAACAAGCTGGGGGTGGCACATGTTTTGTCAGCAAACCCTGGTTAGCCAGCTTCTTCCCTACCTGACGTTCGTACACCAGGGCGTCCTCGTACTTGCAGCAACCCTGAGCTGGCCATCTAGAAACAGAGAACAAAAAGTTTTTACTCGTGAATAAATAATAAGCAACAATTCATTGGTACGTAATTAAGAGCAACCTGGTACTTCCTTTATATCAGTGAAGAAATCACAGACACTTTCCAACCATTTAGACTTCAGTAAATAATAATTGTGAAAACTCAATAAATTACACTCAAGTTTGAAATTACTGTCTTCTCTAGAAAAATGTACACAGGTGTTGAAAAACGAATGCATAATATTCTTTTTTAAATTGTCTTTTACGTTAACTAAAGGATTTAAAATTCTGCTTTTTTTGCTTTTCCTATCCTATCCTATCCTATCCTGTCCCATAACCCGGAGGTCGTAGGGGCACCACAGATGATCGTTTCACCAGCATACTCCATCTTTCTCTGTCCTCAGCAGCCCTAATGGCTTCGCTCAGTGTCAAACCAGTCCATTCTCGAATGTTGTCCTCCCACCTCTTTTTCGGTCTCCCCCTTCTTCTACCTCCTTGCACTGTGCCTTGCAGAATGGTCTTTGCAAGGCCTGATGATCTGGTGACGTGGCCATACCATCGGAGTTTCCGTTTCTTCACCACTGTGAGCAGGTCATCGTGTTGTCCAATGGCTTGTGTGATGGTCTGTCGGACTTCGTCGTTGGTGATGTGTTGGGTATAGGAAATGCACAGAAGTCTTCTGTAGCACCTCCTCTCCATGCTTTGTATTCTTCGTTGGAGATCTGCTGTGAGGGTCCATGCTTCGCAAGCATATAGGAAGATGGAGATGACCAGAGAGCGCAGCAGTCTTACTTTGGAATGTAGACTGATGGTTCTGTCTTTCCAAATGGGCTTCAACCTTGTCAGGGCAGCAGTTGTTTGTGCGATCCTGGAGAGGACTTCCTGTCGAGACCCATTGTCTGACACAATGGCTCCTAAATATTTGAAGCTGTGCACTGTGTTGAGGGATTGGCCTTGTACTTTGATGTCCGTGTTGATGCCATTGGTGTTGTTGGTCATCATTTTGGTCTTCTCTGCACTTATTTCCATTCCATAAGCTCTGGAGGTGGTGTCAAGCCTCTGTACAAGCTGTTCAAGTTCTTGTTCCTCTCCAGCCAATCCATCAATATCATCCGCAAAACGAAGATTGGAGATTGCTCTGCCCCCTATGCTGACTGTGCCTTCGTGATCTGCAAGAGCATCTGACATGATGCGCTCTAGGAAGATGTTGAAGAGTGTTGGAGAGAGTAGGCATCCTTGACGCACACCGATTGTTGTTCTGAACCAGTTCCCGATGACGCTGTTATGGAGGACTGCACTGGTAGCCTTGTCATACAGGCTTTTGATGACTTCTATAATTTTAGGGCTGATGTTGTACACTTTCATGGTTGCCCATAGAGCTGCATGCCAGACTCGGTCAAATGCCTTCTTGAAGTCTATGAACACATGATATAGATGTTGTTGGTGCTGTAGGTATTTCTCACAGATTATTCTGAGGTTGAAAATCTGTTCAGTGGTACTTCGCCCTGCCATGAATCCTGCTTGTTCTTCAGCTATGATTTGTTCAGCTTGTGGTTTCAACCTGTTGAGTATTATTTTCAGGAGGACTTTGCTGGGATGGCTGATGAGGCTGATGGTGCGGTAATTTTCACACTCCTGAAGGTTACCTTTTTTGGGAAGAGTGATGACAAGCGACTGGGTCCATGGTGTAGGCCATTCCCCACTCTGCCAGATCTTGTTACAGATAATGGTGAGAGCATCAGTCATCGCTTCTCCTCCTGCTTGTAGCAGTTCCGCTGGTATGTTGTCCACTCCCGCTGACTTCCCTTTCTCAGCGATTGCACTGCTGCCTCAACTTCTTCCCGGAGAATTGGGAGGATTTCTTCTTCTTCTTTGCTCTCGGGACATGCTAGAACTGATGGGTCTCCATTTGGTGTATGGTTGTAAAGGTCAGAGCAGTACTCTGTCCATCTGTCCAAGACTTCTTGTTCTTCTGTAAGGCATATGCCAGACTTGCTTTGGATAGTGGAGACTTTGGGCTGTTTAAGACTTGTCAGCCGCTTCACAGTCTGGTAGGCCTTCTTGCTGTTGTTCTTGTTCAGATTGTTCTCTATTTCCTGGCATTGATCTTCTATCCAGTTCTCCTTTGCTGTGCGCATGCCTTTTCGGATGTCACTGTTGATTTTTCGGTAGACATCAGCTCCTTGTGAGGTGTTCTTTTTCTTTTTTAACTCTCTTCGTTTATCACACAGATCCAAAAGTTCAGGTGTTATCCACGGCTTCTTCTTTGGTCGATGCTTGCCAAGGATCTCAGTGGCGGCATCTGTTACAGCTGAATTGAAGGTATTGGTCATGGTGTTGACATCTACTTCGCCTGCCCCCAAAATAAGCAGTGGTGCAAATTTCCCTCCAATTGTGGCCTGAAATATTTTTGCCACCTCCGGGTCTTGCAGTTTGTCCAGGTCGAACTTCAGCCTAGTGCACTTTGCTGTATTTACTCTCTTCAAATGGAGCCGGAAAGACATCATCACGAGATCGTGGTCACTTCCAATGTCTGCTCCTGGAAAAGTGCGTGTCCTGCCAATGTTGATGCTTGATCTGAAGCGTTTCTTGACCATGATGTAGTCGATCTGGTTGTGATGTTCCCCGCCGGGACTGTGCCATGTCCATCGTCTGGATTTTTTGTGGAGACCAAGCGTGTTTGCCAGTACCAGATTGTTGTATCTGGCAAACTCCAATAGCCTCAGACCCCTGTCATTTGTCTCGTTGTTGCAGTGGGGTCCACATGTGTCTCCCCAGTTGTGGTGCGCATCTTGGCCAACCTTGGCATTCCAGTCGCCTTGCACTATGACTATGTCCTTCTTCGGCACTTGGTCAAGGACCGCCTGTATATTTTCATAAAAATCCTCCACTTCGCTGTCTTCATAGTCTGATGTTGGGGCATAGGCCTGGATGATGGTAATGTTGAAAGGGGTTGCTCTCAGACGGATGGTAATGAGTCTACTGGAGACTGGGCGGCAACCCATGACAGTGGCTAGAATGTTCTTGTGGACCAAGAATCCAACGCCGTGTTCGTGCCTGTCATCTCTACCGCTGAAATAGAGCTTGTGGCCTTTGTCAGTCGTTGTTTCACCTAGGCCTTTCCAGCGCAGTTCGCTGATACCTAGAACGTTCCATCGATAGTGGTCCAGCTCGTGGGCCAGTTCTTCTAATTTTCCTTCCGCAGTTAGGGTCCTGACATTCCAGGTTCCTATGACGATGTTGTTTCTCGTGCGGATCTTGCTAATTTGTCCATCAGTAGCATACTTAACACCTCCGTCCTGGTGGCCAACGGAAGGCGCGGTCCTTGTGTAGCCGGGCGACGACCGATCCGGCATGGAATTAGTGGATAGCCTCATCATGTGTTGTGTCTTGGGCAAAAAAGACCTGGCAGGGCCCAATCCTCTCCAGGCTGTTGGCCACAGCCGAAATCCACGAATACAGTGTGGCTCGCCTTGGCCCTGAGCACGTGGTCGTTGAACCTGTAGTAACGTGAGGTTCCTCCGCCCTGGCCGGTGACTTCTGTGTAGAAGACTTTCGCCCAGTGATGCCGTGCTAACATCACCCCTGTTAGTCGCCTCTTACGACACGCCAGGAAACGTTGGGTCTATTCTATTTGCCCGAACCCACAGAGCTTTTTTTGCTTTTAATAAATAAAATACTATTTTGAGAGAAATCTTACAGACAGAATTTACCAAAGCATTCATAATAATTATACAACCAAATGCATAACAACGAGCTGTTTTCATCAATGACTCACAGTTGCTTTCAGTTTTCAAAAGTCAGGAATGATGAAAACAATGATTACAAGCATAATATTAATCCCATTATAGAACGGTAAAAGAGTTCTTAGGACACTACCCTGTACTAGTATGAATTCACATCTACTGCCAAGAAAAGGTGAACTCACTTGCTGGCCTTGCTGTGGATGTTATGGTAGCAGTAATAAGAGAAAGGTCGGAAGGGAGAGGACAGTAGTTCCACAACACTGGACTCCACACTGCTGCCTTGTGGCTTGTCACTCAGCGATACCATACTCAGCAAGTAGCTGGGCTGATCCATTCCAAGCTGAAACAAGCAAAACAACCCATTTGTATAAGCTTGTTTTTTAGTGACATCAACAACACCTATTTAATTTGTAATATTTATAAATAACCTAACGCCTAAAAGAAAACATTCTCTCCACCCCCCCTTACATCTCCTAACACCCCACCCCACCCCCCACTATCCACCCCTACCCCCCCCCCCCCCCCAAAAAAAAAAAAAAATCTAAAGAATCTTTAAAATTTTAACAGCAAGCAAGGCAGAAGGGAAATAACAAGGACATAGAGCTGTTAGAAAAATTAACTGTATAAAACATCTAGTAATACATAAGTAAATAAATACATGAGCACAGACCTGGAGTCGCACAGTTCTGACCCCAGAGTGCATACTGCTGCCATACTGCTTGCCGTCCACCAGCACCTTGAATCCAGAAAGCTGTACGTCTTCATTGGTTTGTGGACACTGCCAGCTCACGTGGGCTATTAATTGGCCTGCACATAACATTAATTTTTAAAAATTTTATTTACAAAAATCAAATATTAGTAATGGATGCAAAAAAGACAAAAAGGAATGCAATAAATGGAAATAAGGATCAGAAAAAAAAAAGAAAAAGAAAGAAGGATGCCTAATTTACAGATCTTGAAACACCACTTCAGAACCTGAATCATAAACTGCATTGAAGAAGACCAACACTCAAAAAGATTCCAAGTAACAGGAAGGACTTTAGTACTCAAATGCCTTAGCTGATCACATGCAAGAGCAACAACAAAACCTCAGCTAGCTGAACATTTATACCAATTTTTTATTTTTAGAATGTATTTTTGAAACCTGACCTTTTTTTTCTGGAAATTCTGGGTCGCCTCTCTCCTCAGGAAGGGGTAGTCGCAGCCTGTGGCGCGCCCAAAACCCATGCACCTACCTAATATTAGTTGTGCTCTAGAAATTTTGCTGGGGGAGCAAACAAAAGTACCTGGTGACAACCCCCGGGACGTTGCACGAGTCGAAAGTAAATAATATTCAGAAAAACATAATGCACAAAGGCGGTATCAATCTCACACTTGTAAGGCGCCATTGGTTTCTAGCCTGTGGACAAGGCAAGTTAGTCCAGCCTTAGATCACGAGGCCACAACGCTTGCTACATTTTTACAATAAGCTTTGAAATGTCTGTAACTGTAGCAGAAAGAACAAACTACAAGTAATTTTTTTTTGTTGTTTTTTTGTGGGGGGGGGGGGGGGGGGGGGGGGGTCGCTAGATCTATTATCATTTGCTTGTGCCCTTTCCATTATTTTTTGTAATGGTAAAACAACTCATATATTCTTTGAAGGTGATTTGTGATAGATGAACTTTACCACTATGATGCCAACAGCACAGTAGTGCATATTAAGATGGAGAAAAAGATGAAGAAGGGCAGACATGAAGTGACCAAGAAGAAAGCTACCTGTGTAGTTCTCCAAAGCCATGAAGCAGGCCTCCAACAGCTCCTCTACCCCAGTCAGTGTGTGCGCCCCCATCACCACATCCTCATCCTTCTCCGCCCGCAATGGGTGAGCCAGCGCTCCAATACGCTTCAGCTTGTGACCCACTGAGCGAATCAACCTGAACACACAGGCAGAAATCAGACTCTTTGGTATTGGACACTCCATTACATTTGCCTCCCATCTGCACACATTCCACAACTTATACAGAAGGAGCTTGCGTCCGTTTTAAAACATAAAATATGAAAGTAAAAAGTAAAATCAGCCCTATCAGCATAGTATATTAACCAGTTTGTGGGTCACTGGTGGACACACAATGGCAGCAATTTGAATACATGAGTCAACTACGACTGAAAGTTACATCACCTGTCTCGCTTGTTGGCCAGGTCACAGGTGAGTTTATCCAGCTGCCGTCGTTCTTCCAGGCCCACGATGGTGACGCTGATTTTGGGTGGGTCGGGGCACACTGATGGCTGCATGCGAATAGGGTCTGACCTCACCACCTCTCCTGTACCATACAGCTGCAGCAGAGAAAGGAAGAGAGAACTGAGGTTGCAATTTACACATACATACACTTTTACTCTAGAAAAAAATACTTGGGTAAACAAAAAATGGAAAAAGATTACTAAAGTGGGACAAATACATTTTAAACTATTAAACACAATAACAATCAAGACAATATAGGCCTACACATGTTCACATGAATAATTAACAGCCTTTTGGTAGACTAAGGGGGAGGTTCAACACCAAGTTTGGAGGAAGGGGAGGACAACTGAAATAATCATTTTAGATGGTAGAGAGAGAAGAACATTTGTAAAAATACTACGTTTTATTTGTTTGTGTGACTGAGTCCATCACTTCAGCATACTTACATGTGTTTCCAGGTAAACCACATATCCACCTTTCTTGAGGTGCTTGAATTCAGCCTCACAGGTATCAGGGTGGATTGGGCCAACGCTTTGCACCATCTTCTCTGTGTCTTCCTCGACACAGCATAACTGAAACAGAAAAGCGCAATGATAATTACTCATCTAGGGTCAAACCCTATAGCACTACCTTCATTTTACATTCAAATGCAACCACCAGCTGTTGGTTATTTCAAAAATCTTATCAGGTCTTGAGTTTGCTATTCAGTTCAAATTAAACTACTTCCACTGTCTTGCTTCCTGACCAAAGCAAAGGCCTATACTCGGGCTTTTTTTTTCGATACTAAAAATAACTTACCCCGTACTGCACAAAACTTATGTAAAATACATTTGCAGGATGACCTACCCTATAGTGTTTGACCCTGACACCATCGGTAAGATAAGGTGCTGTCCAAGCAACACGTAGTGAAGAACTGCTGACTGATGGGATGCGTTTGATTTGTGGGGTCCTGGTGCCAGGCCATGTAATTACCAGAGGTTCTGATGGCTTGCTGTTCAGGTTATCACCTGCTGTCAACGCCTGCCCAACAAATGCACAGCAATACAACCATGTTAATCAACTGTCCTAAAATAATGACAATGGCGGTGCTGAGGAAATGGCATGTATGGTTTGTAAAACCTTTGGTGTATGTACAGTGTTATCCTATTCCTATCCTATCCCGTAACTCGGAAGTCATTATACTGAGTGATATGATACAGTTTGAATTTTTGTTTAACAAGCAGAAGAAAGGGGTCAGTTTTCATTTCATATTTGCAGCGAACTTTACCCAAAGGAAGTGGCATGGAGGGTTTGTAAACCCTTTTGATCCAGTTCTCTGCCCATTGCCTCAAGCACATGTTGATGCCATTGATATGGTGAGAGCCAGTAACTTTGTGTCAGGGTTAGTTTTGTACAAGTAGGCATACTCTCTGCTCATAGACGTGTTAATGTTAAAGTAACACAAGGTCGAATGGAGGGAGTGTGAAAACTGGATGGTTAGAATTTAGCAATATGTGTATATGCGTGTGTGTGTGTGTGTGTGTGTGTGTGTGTGTGTGCGTGTGTTGTGTTTGTGTGTGTGTTTGTGTGTGTTGACTAGCAAATATATTTGCCCTTTTGTACAGTTTATCTGTTTTATGACCTTAATCTTCTTATCCTTTTATTGTGATTTGCTGTCAGCTTGTTCACTATGTTTTATGTGTGCTTTTGTGTATGGTGCTGCAGCGTTGACCAAATGCATTCCTTGTGTATTATTCACTTGGCAATAAATTATCTTGAATCCTGAATCTTGGTGTCTGCACACTGGGTGGTAAAGTACAAATTTATTTTTATCCACCAGAAGATGTTACGATTGAGACGCACACATTAAATCCGTTCATTTTGTTTTGCAAAGTATGCAATGATAGCGTGTATTTACCTTTGATTTGATTTTGCTCTGTTGTTAGGAGCTTTGTATAATGTTGATAATTTTCGTCTGTCGATATTGTTGAGAATTTTGTGGAATTACTTGTTTATTATTGACTGAAGTTTCTAGACTTTACGGATAACAGCTGGTCGAATCATGTAGATTCATAAACATTATGTGACATAAGACAGTGCATAGTTCCTGTGACGAGTTTTATTTTGATTGAGTGTTATTGCATCATGCTGGAATGTTTGAAGTTTTTCTTGATTGGAGAGAGGCTATATAAATAATGCACTTTCCGCTTAAAGGGTATTTTTGGTGATCTTTGTAGTGATTTTCAGAAATCGATCTTGTATATAGTTGATGTTTGCTGAATAAAGCTGGAAAACTTTATTCGAGTTACACATATAAAGATTCAAGCATTAGGGCTGAATCGACTATTGATAAATAATGTGCAACATAAGAAATGGTCCGTTTTAATTTCATATTTGTAGCAATCTGTACCTGAACTTGGAAGGAGTACTCCTGACACCATTTGCCCTGAGTGAAGGTGAAGGAGAGAGAGTCTGCACTCAACACAGCTTCCACAATACCATTGACATAGACCTTGTAGCCAGTTATCAGTGCGTCACCGTATGTTGTTGGCTTTTCCCATTGGATTGCGATGTAGCGGAAGTTGCATGCTCTGTGAAGAGGAAAAATATATAATATCGAAACTATGTATTATATATCCTTTCAGATAATGTTTCCATTGAAATGTAATTCTAAACTTTCATTACAAAGTTTAATCCAGTTCACAGAACACATTGGGATAGATTTTTCTATTGAAATTTAATAGAAAACTATCATCAAAAAGTTTACTCCAATTGGCAAAACGCATTAAAATAGAGAAACCAGGACCTACCTTATAGACAGGACAGGAGAGTCAGGAGGTGCAGATGTCTGGATGGTGAGCTGTTTGGATTTTTCCAATATGGTGCCATCTTCACTGTACGCTACCAGACGTACAAAATGAGTGGTCCCTGGCAGGCACTTGTTAATAACACAGCTCACATCCTTCTGTGATAGACGAACCTCTCTTTGCTGTGGATAAAACCCCAACAGAAATGTTGTCATGAGCAAAAACCATGCAGGTATTGATTGAATCCTATGTACTTTTTCAAATTTACACTTATTATCATTATTAATTATTAACTATTAATTTTAAATAATTTTTACATACATGTTTCTTCAGTTTTAAACAATGCCATATTAATTCATAGGAGGACAGATGCTCAAACACAGTACACTACAAAACATGGATAACAGCGTAAATGAAATCTAAATGAACTCACCGCAGGCTGTGCAACTGAGCTCCACTGGATCTTGTAAAAGGCAACTTCCTGGTTCTCCACGAAGGCTGACCAGTCTAAATGGATGCCAGTTTCTGTGACCGCTGTGACCTTGACAGGAAGATCATGGTCATCTGTAGAATATTCATCAATGCCGACGTTTGCTGCAGGTCCCTTGCCACTGTTGATGACCAGAGTGTTGGACTTGGGTGAATCCTGATAGTCAGAGTTGGAGCTAAGGGCCACTAAGTTGATTCTGTACAACCTGCAAAAATACATAATATTTAAAGCAAGTATCAGTTTTAGAGTCAGTGCATATTCATAACCTTCCCTTCAATAAATATATATATACCAAAATGCCACCAAAATAAAGTTACAAATTACATTTTTAAAAAATTATTTGAAGAAACTAATTTTATCCAGCCAAGTAGCTGATTTAGTTTAACAGATTTGTGTACTACTTGAAACCTGGCTTGTGGAAAAGTGTGTCAAGTTTCCCTGACTTACTTGTTAGACCTGCAAGGTATGACTGCTTTTCTGTGTGAGTTGTTCAGTTCATTGCCAACCTTCTTGTCATTCATGTACACCTGAAATCACAACACATCTTTCCTTATGCTCATGTGTTTGTGCACACTCACAAACTCATTATCACTTTGCAAACCAAAAACAAGGACTATTACACCACGTTGACACCACAAACAAATAACGTTAACTTTAAATTTATCCTACTATCCACTGCGATTGCTGTGGTCTCCTACCCATCGCTTTCCCACGAACCACAGAGATTGCAGTATTCAATTCTGACTTTTTTTTTTATGCTTCAATGACGTCAATTTTTCTACGAAACTAAAGTCCTAGCTTTCAAATTTGTTCTATTGCCCACTATTTCATAGTGTTCTTAAACTGTAGAATGAGGCAGCAGAGTTATTTCATAATCACTGGCTTTGCGTGATTTTTGCCAATCAAAATGCCGTCTACTACTTCGGGATTTAAAAAAAAAAAAAAAGGTTAATTTTATACCCCAAATCTAAAAAAGGTATTTTCCGCTTCAAACATTTGAAACTTTGTACTATAGTGTACCAATATGTCCACAATAACTCCTGAAATTTTCATGTTATTTTGTGGAGCACTTTAAAAAAAAGTTATTTTACTAAATAGTATGAATGCAGGCCAGTATGCAGAAAAAAGTTTAGAACAAAATTGTCCAGTAGGGAGTGAGTTAAAAGAGGTGCCTCCACTATAACCTACCCTGACCCATAACACATTTTGCAAAAACTTGACCTTTTCAATGTTAAAATTTTTTTTTCTACATACCTGGTAACCTTTGACCTTGACACCACCGTAACAGCGAGGCTCTCCCCATTCAATGACAAACTCGTCCTTGTCTTGAGATCGCAGGAAGATTTCTGGGGCGTCTGGAGGCCCTGCTACCATGATGTGAACGTCTTGTGGTCTCTGTGGCAGTACCTCTGTGTAGTAGCAAGGCTCCACTGTGATGGTGTAGATAGACCTGCAACGTTACAATAAGCACATATCTTTGTTCTCCCTCTGTTTTTTGTAACTTCTGCTGACTGCTTCACAATTTTTCTGTGATTTGTAACACACTACAACACAACCCACTACAACTTTACTTGATGCTTATTCATTGGTGTTTCTCAACTGAAAATGTTCTGCTGGCATTGAGAGCAATACAAATGTATTATACTGACTGATGGATTGGTTGACGAATACGCTTATAGACGCACATTCAAACACTGCCTTCACAAATGATTTAGTAGTGTAGAACCTTGATTCTCCTCACTCAAGTACTAATAATATTAATTGTGTAGGAATACCAGTTGAAATCATAACAAATGTAAACAACATCCATGACAACAAACCCACAGAACATTTGTCCAACCATGCACATACCTTTAGACCACTGGTACATATACTTTTATACCATGGGCACAACAAAGTGTCCATACCCTTATACCACTGGCCCAGTCTATAGAGAAAGCTTACTTGAGGTGTGTTACAGGAATGGTGGTGCGGCGTTTTTCTGGGCCGACATATTTGGTTTGGATGACGCGGTCTTCAGAGGAGAACCAGACGATGGAGAACTGCTTGAGGACATTGGACTGTCCCTGAATGGTCCACGTCACTTCTACGTCACCAAATGTTCGACTGTCTCGCTCCTCCTGGTGGTTGAAGCCGGTTTTGCATGACTCCAGGAACCCTGAAAAAGAACCAGAGGATGGTCAAAGCTACTTCTGAAAGATTAAAAGTCTTGTAAATGGAACAAACAACAACAAAAAAAGACTTCACAGACATGGCAACTATTTTAAACAGCCATAATGAAGCAGTCAAATTCATAGCGACTGTGTAAAATATACAATGTTTATACTGATGCTAACCATCCTGAGACTTTGGCAGCACAATCTCCACAGGATCAGAAGGTGCCTGGTCCAGCAAGTCGTCATCCAACAGCCCTACATAATCAGTGTCCTGAGGAGCTGTTGTCTTGAAGTAGCCCTTGAACTGCACACATTAATATGGTAGGAACAATGTTTATTTTGATGTTAAAACAACAACAAAATCCACACACACCGACATAACACAGAATTTTCAAATGCGTAAAGGGACCAATAATCAAACTAATAAACACGTTACCTCAAATCCACATTCAGCCAGCATGCCAGTATGTCTAAAAATGCAAACGTCATGATGAAGTTGGTGATTTATCACACTATTAAATACATCACGATACCTTTTCTTTCCTCTCTCGTCGCCTGTCCTCAGTGCACGTCATGGCCACAAGGACGACATTGTATTGCTTCCCTGGCTTGCACTTTGTCAGTGTGCAGGTCTGTGCCTGAGGCCCTAGACAGCTCTGAAGCTTGCCGTTGATCTCCAGCCGGTAGCCTTCCAAGTAACGACGCAGGTACCGAGGAGTGCCTTCTTCATCCTGGGTGAACATATCACGGGTTACAATGAATTTTATTGTGTGCACAGTATTTCAGCCCAACACAGTCCAATATCTCAGTTGAAACTTGTGCTCAATTTGATGTAACAGCCAAAGTTATTAATCACTGTTCTCCAAAACACATTGTTTAAGAGATAAAAGAAAGGCAACAGAAATAAACAAAGCAGCAAATAATGAATTAAACAAATAGAACAAGAAGTGGAAGAGCTTGTCCATACCTTGCCAATAATGGACATGAGAATGGGTTTCTCCCAGTATAGGATGGCAGAGGTCTGGTCGTAGGACTGTACCAGCACTTTGGGTGGCTCAATGGGGGCCCGGGTCCACATCACCTGGGGTTTAGACATCACATGGGCCGTGCGTCTGTACTTCTCAATCCCTGCGTCTGCCTGGTCAACGTTGAGGGACGTCTTGATGCTCACTACCGCTTCTATCACAATCTGTTAACAAATCATGCAAACCATGAATTGCAAAAATGTACTGATGAGTGTACGAAAACAAAAGCAAAAAGACAAACAGGAAAGCTAAACACACAAAGACAAAACCACAGATATAAATAAACAAACCAGAATACCAACACTTACAAAACAAAAACAAAAAAAGATCACATATTAACGCACCCTCTGATAGTCGACCTCCAACCAAAGCATGACTGAATGACTGGTGAACGACTAAGCAGCTTTAGAGGCTGATTCATTTCTCGCAACCCACACAGAATATCTAAGGAATGTGCCAAACACCCCAGATACTCCTGCAGTTTCCTAGGGATTCTTCTATCTGGCTTGATAAAGATACTATAGTTTCAAAACACTGCTTTAATTGTTATGTTTTCCCTCTGCAGTGGATCGACAAAAATAAATGAAGTGACTAACCTGATACTGAGAACCAGGCACTAAGTCACTAATAGTGAGAGTATCCTCTGTGGGTAACAGGTTGACATGAGATGCTACTATCAAGTCCTCAGGGTCCGTAGGCTTAGTACGCCGCACATCCCTCCAACGCACAATCTGCACAACAAACATCTAGTTTTACAATAATAAACTGATAACTTAAGAGCAACACTGTGAACAAACATCACATGATATGTACATTTATTTTTTTATTAAACCAATCAAAAATGTACACAACTTAACAAAAGGGGGAGAGTTGAAGTATATGTTGTTTCGCAGCATTCAAAAAGATATCAGCATTGTCTTTTTCATTGCACAGCATTTTAGATTTGCGGCTTGGAAGACCAAGTAGGCATTAAAACTGTTCACACCTGACTAAGAAGTTTGTTGGAGCCATACACCAAAGGAGGTGTCCATGACAAAACCAGAGAGGTCATCGTTGACTGCACTAAGCGAATGTTGGCTGGAGCTTCTGTTCCTGCCGTCTTAGCCACAATGCTAGAGCTTGGTAGCCACGACGACTCTTCCTGTGCCACCAGAACATCCTTAGGAATAGCATGGAGCTTTTTGTGTTTGTGCTTATCAGGCAGACGATCAAAGTACTCCTCAGTGACTGCCACAACGCGCACCAGGTAGTCTGTTTTTTCATGAAGGCCTGTGATGTCCGCTGAGGTGGAGTCCGGCATGATGTCTTCAGTCACATGGTGAGGGTCCTGGGCGTTTAGCGACAAGCATTCCACTCGGATAGCTGCACACACAATATGGCACATTATTACTGACAAATTTTATTTAATTTAGTATAGCTAACATACAAAGAGATTTCAGAAGTTTATAAAAGGAAATAATATAAAACAAGAAAGAAAATGTATAGCCTGCACATAAAGAAGAGAAACTTAACCCGAAACAGTCTACGCATGATAAAATCTCACTACTGCACGATTCCACATAATAAAAAATGTCATGTCCAAAGCCAAGAAGAAGCTGTGACTTACCAATGACCTCTGAGCCATGTTCTTGGGGAGGATCCCATGCAACATTTAGGGAGTTGCAGGTGGTTGCCGTAACACCCACATTGCGAGGGGGGTCAGGTGGACATGCTGTCTTCACTGTCAGGTGTTCTGACTTGGATGACAGGATGAAGGCGTTCAGACCTTCAGGTGTTTCACTGGCTGCTGCAACGGATGGCGAGGTATCAAAACTTGTATACATGACAGTCATGCAGAAATCAAGTCTTGGACAACAAAATGTGCCTGCCTTAATTTAAATTGAGATGAAGACACAAATTCAAGACTTGAAGATGCAAACTTATAAATAAATACAGGGATCAAAGTTGTAGGAAATGCTCTGCTTTTGTTTTGAGCTTATCCAACGTTTGCAAATGGTCTTTTATTCCAAGAAATGAATAATAAACAAGTATAGTGTTACTCACTGACAGCCTCATCCATGTCGGTGTACTTCTCCGTCTTCCTGGCCTCCACCACGATAGTGTATGCGGTGGCAGGTCGGAGATTGGTGATCAGCAGATGGTCATCGGTGGTGCTGTCGCTGTTGATCTCATCTTGGGGACGGTCACCAGGCCACCACGTCACTTGATAACTGTCTGGCGACACATAGTGGGCCTTGCGCTCCTCTCCTGAATCATACACAAGTTGTGTTCATGCATTGGGTTCACACAACATTTTACAAAGCTGCTGAAATAGAAACGTGGGACAGAAGAAGGATGAGAACAAGTAGAAGGAGGAAAAGAAGGAGGAAGAAGAAGAAGAAGAAGAAGAAGAAGAAGAAGAAGAAGAAGAAGAAGAAGAAGAAGAAGAAGAAGAAGAAGAAGAAGAAGAAGAATCTGCAGCAAAAAAAAAAAGTCTTACAAACCAATCAATCCATTTCAAACGTGAATAAACATACGTGAATGAATAAACACCGACTAAACCACAAAACTCCACACACAAAAGAGATTTTGACACCACAGAAACCTAGAACAGTACAACTCTGAGAATCTTTAAATCTACCACATTCAAAAACACTATGCCAATCCTACATGAAAGTCCAAAGTGCCAATGCTGTCCAATACAAGTCCTATATTGGCTAATGAAGAAAACACTTATTTTTCTTTTCAACACACCCTAAACACTCAGAAATCTCCTATCAACACAGAACTGGTGATAATTGTACTTCTGATTTGTTCCACTTCACAACGATAGAGCTACTTTCCCATCCTTCCCACCAGGGTAACCATTGAGACTTATTTTTCAGTAACACTTAAAGATCTCCCCTTACCAGAGAGAAGAATGAAAGAGAAAAGTAGTTCACTTCACAATAATAGAAAGTCTGGCAACACTTCCCCGAGGTTCAAGCACTGTGAATTATTCTTACAGAAGCAAAATGGGTCCTGTTGTGTTTGTTAACTACTATCAACAGTAGCCAGCAATAAGCTGAATACCATCAGAAAGTAGTATTGACAGAGGGTACTTGTGTGGGTGTGTGAACAGAATACAACTTTAGTATCAACAGACTATAACACCTTCAGTAAACTAACAAATCAAAGCTTTCGAGTCACTATAAGTCCCTATAGCTTTAGCTGTGATCACTACTATGGATACTCATGTTTACCTTTGCTGATAACCTGGGCCTTATTAGTTTTGAATGAGGAATGTCTTGTTCATCTAAAGCTACCTAAAGAAATTGTATTTTTAAAATTTCTGATCACTTTCACCATACCAAAATCACTGTTAAAGAAATTAAAAATAAAACCACACATGCACTAATCCTTACTACATCAAATTTCTGCACCCCCCCCCCCCCTCCCTACCTCCCACCTACCTCTTCTACCTAAAATGTAATATTCAATGCTCAATGTACGTTGCACCACGAAACAGCTAGTTCTAGATAGCAAATGAAATCCATTGAACGTCGACAATATTAAACAATCATAAGGTGAATAATTAAGCTATATGTCAAACTGATAAGGAACATGACAACCAATAAATAACAAAAATAGAGTATTCAAAGCGTGTTCAAATAAAGCTGCTAGTGTTTGTCACAAAGTCCGTATGATATATTGTAGCAATAGGTCACTTTATCAACATTGCCCTTCAGACTAATATCCTGTTTTAAAAGTTCCAAAATATAGCCACACCTTTCACAGCTGACAGGCACTAATGTGAGCATCACAAGAAATCCACAGAGGTTAACTAACTCTGTAGCTACTGACAGCGCAGTTAAGTCACATTCGCATTCAGTACACAACTTTTACTGGTAGACTTCAATGTAGGTAGAGCCGTAAAACTTTCACCATAAAAAAACTGAACAGTCCTGATTTGTTAAAAGGTCTTTTTTCTGGAAGCCTGTGGGAGACAGTAAAATAGACTATAAAAGTACTATTAGTATAGGGACATGTTTGAGATTTGAAAAAGACATCAAAGTCCTTCAACAGAAGAAATCTACATAGACAAAGAAAACTGGACGACTGATGTTTCTAACCAGTGATTACATCTGTAAGTTTATAGCATATATATGTATATTGGAGTAGACGTTTATCTGTCCTACTTTTCGCACACTCACTGATGACTAGAAAGATTATTAGATTAATACTGCAAAGATTGTTCTTAAAAACTTGTTCAGACTTGACATACATGTAATCATATGAAACAAGATTTAATTTTGTGCAGTTCCTTGTCCTTTGGGAGGAATAATGGAGACCACTTTTGGAGGGTGACAAAAAGGGACCTAATATTGTCTTTTACAATGTGGTAGATCAATTTTTCTTTCCTCACAGCCACTTCATTGCTGGCAATGGCAATAATATTTCCTTGCAATTCAAATATTGCGCAGGTGTTCTTGTGTTTATTAAAAAAAAACCATTAAGTTGTGGAGAAAAAAAATAGAAAAATAGACAATTATATTTCTTTGCAATTCAAGTATTGTGCAGTGGTTTTTGTGTTTATAAAAAAAATTTAAGGTGTGAGGAAAAAAAAAGAAAAAAAAAGGAAAAAGAAAAGAGAACTTCAACCAAAGGAAAAGTAAATATTATGTGATACCCAATAAAGTTTCATATAAGAAAATGTGGCCAACCTGTCACAATGATTGAAGACAGATCGAGGTAACTTGTTGCAGACACAAATATAATAAAAAACAAAACGAGCAGAATGAAGACACCCAAAGTTAGAAATAATTCTGTGTATCCATGCTGCTATTGAGAGTTGGAAAAAAAAAAAAGCAACCACCAATTCTCCATTGAAAGAATGTTTTTAATACAACAAGTGACACCGACATTATTATATCTCTCTCTCTTTTTGAAAGCCAGATTAATTTTCTAAACATATTTCTGTATGAAGGAAATATAAATTTTCTATACAAAAGGAACTATATAGTAAAAGCCTTGACATTCGATAACCTACACACCTACTTCTAGAATAGGCGTGAAAGACCAGTGTTATGGAAAACACATTTCATGGATCACAATAAACAGCAAGCCCCAGGCAAACCTGTCTTTTGAGAATGAAGACTAGACTAGACTATATTTTTAACTTGCTGTATTGTTGTTTTATTTGGATTGCTGTACAACAGATTTGAATAATAAAATCTCGTTGTACAGTATAAAGCACAAAACCGGCATAATACATGGAAACTTTCATACCATACAATTATAAATAAATTAAGCTAAACCTGAAGGCCTGATCGGCACACAACTTTCACAAACACAGTTCATTGAGTAAAAATAAAGACATTTCATGCAAACCAAGTACAACCATAGAGGTAGATGAATTTCAAAAGCAATTAATTATTTACTAAAAGATATATCCAAACTCAAACTAAAGGATATATCACCAACGATGAAGTCCGACAGACCATCACACAAGCCATTGGACAACACAATGACTTGCTCACAGTGGTGAAAAAATGAAAACTCTGATGGTATTGCCACATCACTAGAGCATCAGGACCCTGCAAGGCACGGCGCAAGAAGTCAGAAGAAGAAGGAGACAGAAAAAGAGGTGGTAAGTCAACATTCGAGACTGGAATGGCTTGACACTGAGTGAAGTTATGAGGACTGCTGAGGAAAGAGAAAGATTGAGTACGCTGGTTAAACGATCAACAGTGGTGCCCCGACGACTTTTGAGTTATAGGATAGGATAGGATACAATAGGATATTCATTCAAACTCTCCTAATAAATAAACTTAAAAGCCTGCTTGCACTTCAGAACTGTGAACACTTTCAACTGACTAGCACACTTTGTACTGACAGCAAAGAAAGATCTTGGGCTCAGTTATTTTCAATTATTCTCAGCCAATACTCCATAAAATGATCATGAACCTCAACTTCTTTAAAGTTTACTTATATAGCTAACAAATAATATATATCTCAAACTGCAAACTGGTTATACATACCACACTCTCACACACAATATCTTAACTCCAGCTATCACTTCTATTACCTGAAACAAGTCACTTCAGTCAAAGTGACAAAACAATGGCTATGCTTCATAGACCCAAAGTACGCAATTTTAAGTATGTAGTTGGATCAAAACAAATTATTGCTTAAAATAAAAACAACACAAAAAACCAAACACCACCCAAGCTAGTTCATTCAAATAAACCTAAAGTAAGGCTGAATTTTTTTTTTCAATACTCAATAAAGTAAATTAGGAAATATGTCACCAATCCTGATCTAATTAATCCCAGAGATAAACGTATTCACACAATTTCAGTTGAAACAATTTAGGTTTTTTCTAGTGTGGTACTTTAAAAACTATAATACAACCATGAAGGCAGAACTAGCTCACAGAAGCAATTCCATGTACTGACGGAACCCAAATGTTTCCATTCAACAGTATGTGAATCATTCTCACAGACACCGGCTTATCGTTTTCTCTCAAAGTCATAATATATCATGAGAGAACCTTGCTATTTATACTTTATCTCTATTTTTCTTTCTCTCTAATTATTGGTCAGGTGAAGTTTCTAAAAACAGAAACACAGTGAAACAAAACTTAAGTGTTGAATGACATTAACAAACTCCTTATCTCTCTGTCTTTGAAAGTCTGTCACCTTACAGAGAAGGGGGGAGGGGGAGAGGGGGGGACAAAAATGGTGTTATGCCATGTTTACTGTTATAAGTTTTATGTGGGTTTTCATGTGGATTCGTGATATTAAAGGGCCAGGGTATAAAAGATGTTTGTTTATTCTTTGTGACAATGAGTTTACTTGGGAAATGGCATTGCTGTCACATGAAAACATTATATAATGGACAACCACTGCTCAAACCAGCCACTAAGCTTTGAATTTTAGGTGCCTCTTCCTTACTATGCAAACAAACAACTGGGCCAACTATATATACATATGCAAAACTGAATGCACTGAACTGAAATATTCACAGACCTTGAAAGGCTAGTGTGTCCCATTATGCATTTAAAAAACTGTCACTAGGATAGAAGTGACGTCATTACTGGTCTTGCTATTTTTTTGGTCACAGCCAGAGACCAATGAAAATCTGCATTAAATGCTGTATTGGCAACTCTCTCACCTAATTCCTGGTGTGTGTGTGTGTGTGTGTGTGTGTGTGTGTGTGTGCGGGTGTGGGTGTGCATGTGTGTGTGTGTGTGAGGTAGGTGTGTGTGTGTGTGTGTCAGTCGTTTGTTTGTATTGCTGTGGATTGAATGTTGGATGCGTAATATTGTTGTTGGTTTGTGCATAGGTGCTTCTCTGTTACTTACAGTATATGTTTATCATTGTTATTTCCTGATGTATATTTTAGGTCTTTAATTGTTTGTGTGTCGTTGTGTTGATGATATGTATGCTGCACACACATTTCATTGTAGTTTTACGAGGACAATAAAGACTGACATCCTGATTCTGAAAACAAAGCAAAACTAATAATTTCAACAAACATGGAAATCCTCACACATAACTTACATTCCAAGCTGTACAAGCCCTGGATACAAACTGGTACCACAGCAGATTTAAAGTTCTACATGCGCAGAGGCATAGAACATATACCGAGATCAAGGCGGGTCAATCACTCAATACCAACAGTACTGGGGTTAACCAAAGAAATATGACACCATGCACGCTTAGCAAGGGGTGTACAGAAATAATCTTTAGCTAAGGGAGTGCTGGACAGCTGTAGGACATGGAGAGAGGGAGAGAGAGAGAGAGAGAGAGAGAGAGAGAGAGAGAGAGAGAGAGAGAGAGAGAGAGAGAGAGAGAGAGAGAGAGAGAGAGAGAGAAAGGGGGAGAGAGAGAGAGAGAGAGAGAGCAAGAAAGAGAGAGAGAGAGAGAGAGAAAGAGAAAGATCTGGAATAAGTGGTATGGGAGGTGGGGCATGGGTGTGGTGGGATCAAGGCCATTAATGGATGAATAAGGAGTAGTGGCATGGAGTAAGGTAATATAGAGACCTGGGACAGAAAGAGGCAGGTGGTGGCCACTACACATACAAGGTTCCATTGACATACAGAGTGTATAATTTGATTCCTGAAAGGCTCCGGACATAAATATTAAGTTGAGGTTGTTTCATTCAGATACGCTGCAAGGTTCCAGAAGTGCCGTTCCAAAATTCAAACAAACTAATTGATACTCCTGCCCTACAAATATTTGACCAGCGTACGTCATCGATTGTTTCCATGGGGAGTGGGAAGGGGGAGAGGATGGGAGAAGGCAATTAACCAAACTAACTCCAAAGGGGGCCCATCCAATCATTAGGATCTGACCAAAGAATGCCAATGACCATACCACAGTAAGTTCTATTCGACAGGCTATCAATAGGTCAGGTGTTGCAAGACAACAAATAGAACAAACCTGCATGAAGTAAGGGAAAGGGGGACACAGGGTGAGGGGGTGAGGGGTGGGAGATTATCGTTATTAGATCATTCAGACAGAAGTGACAGGGAAAGTGAAAGTATAGGTCAGAGAAGTGAAGGGGGAGGGGAGGGAGGAAAGGGAATGAGGAGGGAGAGAGTGATTATCTTGGAAATTATGGACTTATTCTCTCTGAGCAACCTGATTGATTGCAATCAAAATGCTAAGCCTGAATAAAGCGTATTCCACCTGAGAACCTACTGTTTAGGTAATGGGACCCAATGAACTCATCATAATCAAAACGTCTGGTGGTCTGAGCTTGACTGGATGGAGATTAGTAGCATGCACACAGCATGTCCAATTGAGGTCATGTCCAGTAACTGTATCAATTAAACAATTAAACAAAAAACGCAAGCGAAAACAAAACACATTAGGCATACATCATAATAATTATACTATACAAGCATTCTCATTTTGGTAAGGTATAGCAATGTCGTGAAAACACACAGCACAAATTGACAATGCACCATACAATCTGTCCAAGTACAAGAGAAATACAACATATAAAGTCACTGCACAAACATCTACTGTATAGTTAGGTGTTAACTGTACAAAGCAAACATGATAAATGTAGATTTTAGTAACTTTCCACTCTACACAAGACAACACTACCAAAAGGTAATGCATGCAAGCAACACACATGCATGTGCACTGAATTACCTGAGAAGGAGAGAGAAGAGAGAGTATGAGGAGAAGAGAGAGAGAGAGAGAGAGAGAGAGAGAGAGAGAGAGAGAGAGAGAGAGAGAGAGAGAGAGAGAGAGAGAGAGAGAGAGAGAGAGAGAGAGAGAGACTTTAATATTTCTGCTAGAAACAATTGTTTCTATGGGTAAAATACTGACACACACACCATGGAGTGTTAAAATCACATAGGTCTATATTGAAAGAAGCCTATCATTTCAACCACAGGATGTGCGCAATCTCAGCACTCAATGTGAAATATGCACCAAATGTCTGAAAGACAACAAAACAAAGCAAGAAAAACAAAAGAAGAAAAATTACTACTACTACTTTCAGCAAATGAATCAATGTGCTGCTCACTCCACGAAGAAGACTAGATCAGCTACTACTACTAAAAGGAAGTAATTTAGCTTACCCTTGCTCCATACAATGAGAGCAGAGTGACCAGTGACACGTTCGCACCAGACCTCAGCCGGAGGACAGACCAGGCCAGTGTAGTGGACAACCAGTTTTGGCCCTGGCTTGCAGCCTGAGTAGCGCTCACCCACAAACACATCTGTAACAGTGTCCACAACCACAAATTATTGTGTTATTCATTATACATCTACACAAATAAATGTTCACCCAATCACCCAAAAAATATTAGGAAAAAACAAATTTCTCCACAAGCCATTTTCCTCATTCCATTCCACTTTCAACTTTTCATTCCATGGAATATGTGATACAGTAATCTATTAGTTGCTCTTCGCCAAGCTGAACCAATATGGTCTCTCTTGTTTCCGTCCAATGCCTTCACTTTAAAACAAAAATAACTAAGAAACAAAAAAGGACAAACATATTTTAAACACGGTTCTGTTTCAATTGAACCAGTATTATTATGACAAAACAAAGTGACCAAAATTATCGCTTAAATTTCTACTCATGTGTCGGGTAAAACTTAGACAAAAACATCTCTGATCCAGACTATAAAGTCAACAACAACAACAACAAAATCACACATATGAGACAAAAGCAATATTATAAAAGCATGTGTACATGACTTGCATCGGAAGCCCCAGATAATCAGATTCAACAATGCTGCAGCAAAACTACAAGCTAAGCACAGTTATCAATTCTTTAGCTCTGTGACTTCTAGCTCAAAGTACTCAAAAATTGCAATGTAGTACACACAATTTCCATAAATGACGCCATCAGCAATGTGCGAGCTAGCTGCTCGCAATAAATTGAATTTTTTGATTGTCTGTCCTTGTTTTACTTTGTGATGAAACTTTTTGCTTTATTTGCATTTGGAGGACAAAATGTTCCAGTTGTTATTTTTGCCAGTTTCATATGAATTTTGAAGTGAGAACAACTCATCCATGTGGCACAAATAATTGTTTTGCATGAGCTCTGTCAATTATTTGTTTGCTGATAATTTGATATTTGTTCATCTTAAACCAAGACTGTGAGCTGTCTTTGCCTTTTGAATACAGTAGTGTTTTGTCCTTTGGCTTGCCAGGACTTGCCTTTTTCTGTCTGCCCATGTTGACTAGGGAACTTGTATTATTTTGTGGTTTAGGACGCCGAACTATAGGTAACTACTTTGCATTGTTTGTTTATTATATTTTGATAATCTTTATGGAAATATGATTCTGAAATTATGGAAGATGTTTACATTTTGATATCTTATTTGTTAGTTTGAACTCCTATTTGTTTTTAGTTGGGGCTCAGAACTTTGCTTGTGTTTTAAAATTAAAGAGTGTTGCTCATTTCGCTAACTGAAACTTGATTGTGAAAGTATTAACATTGGGTTGTTAGTCTACCTGATTATTGCTACAACCCTCTTATTGTTTGTTATTGCTGTTTGGGAGCGTCAATGTAGTTTGTTATTCTTTTGTTCTTTTAGTGTAGACTACCTACGGTTTGTTATTGTTTCTTTGCCAGTTGTACCTGACTCGGATAATTCGCCCAACCATGCCAGCAATTTGAATAAAGTCTTCTTTCATCGAGTTCGAGTTCTACTAAGTTCAATGAATGCTTGAAAGGGTTCCCAGACTCAGATAATTCCCCGAGCATCCAAGTCCCTAGTAAACCCGTGGCAGGCACAGCAAATTAATTACTTTAATAAGCAATGGTTTCTGGTTCTCTAGGTGAGTACTGATGTATGATATACAAGTCTATAATTTTAGTTCCAAGGAAAATGTTTTTGCATTTATGTATGAACTTCCCTTCAACTTCATACATTACATTTTTAGTCATTATTTCATTCTGGAAAATTAAAATGTTATTTTATACCCCAAGGGCTATGGCTTGTACTCTTGATGATTTGTAAAATATAAGTGAGGGCCAAAAAAACCAAACGTACACGAATAATAAAAATAAAAATAAACGAACACAAAAAATAAAAATAAATGTACACAAATAATAAAAATAAACGTACCCAAATAATAAAAATAAAAATACACAAATAATAAAAATAAAAATAAATGTGCACTAAATAATAACAAGAAAAATAAACGTGTCCAAAAAATAAAAATAAAAATAAACGTGCACTAAATAATAACAATAAAAATAAACGTACACAAATAATAAAAATAAAAGTACACAAATTTTAAAAATAAAAATAAATGTGCACTCCATAATAAAAATAAAAATAAAAATAAATGTACACTAATAATAAAATTAAAATAAAAGCATGCTGTTAAATTATTAGGAAATTTAAAAAAAAAAAATTTTTTACGAATTCAATCTGGATAGGTTAGATAAATGTACAGTCATGCTATTTGATTATTCTGTCAATAAAATACCTTACACCCTTTCCCTTACACATTCAAACTAGACAGAAGTTGGCGTTCCATAAGATATGATACATTTCAAGTGTACGTTGTAATGCCATATTAAAAGCAAACAACAGTTGTCAATGTCCAATATTACAAATATAAATAAAAGTAACAAAATTAAAGTAAAATGTGTTAAAGAAAATAAGAAATAGTGTAAAGCATTCACAGAGTCGAGTAGAGGATTTTGAAAATGTTTTACATTCATAACAACAATTCCTAAACCCCACCTGTACATTATTATTATTATCATCTATAATGCAGTGGGATGCAAAATATCAAACACATTACAAGACCACATCTATGGCAAATATAATAGCCAAAATTAAAAAAAAAAATTTATGCAGCAAAATTGTGTAACAGGCAAATTACTGTGCTTGTGCTTATGATTCCATAGGAAAATTATTTCTCTCAAAACTAAAGCATAATATAAATCTCCTTAAGCTTTCTTTGTCTGTTTGCTTGTTTGATAAGTGTGCACAATTGTCAGTTTTCTGCAGTGACTTACAAATATGTGCAATGTGAATTGCATGACTTCCAGCAGGCAATATTAACAGGATTGCAAAGGCACAATAGAACTACACTTCGTTTTGTTTTTTTAAATCCCCAAATCCACAAAACACGAACTTGAATCACTAATAAATAGTACTAATGCCAAGCAGAAGCGAGAGCACTTCGCTTTTCCATTTCATATATACTACTCAAAATAATTGAAGGGCCACTCTCATATTTCATTTAGTTTAATTATTTGTTGCTGCTATCAATAATATCGCTTATATTGCTTATTTTAAAACTTATCCTGTACAGTAACATTCAAGACAATCTTATTCTGACAAGTAATCACATGTTTGAGTTTTGAACTTTCTGCACTGAGTTGAAAAACAAACCCAATTTTTACAAAAAAAAATGACCCTAATTTACATTAAAAAGTGATTTGCTATGCGAAAGGCTTGCATTTTCTGAGTTCAGTTCAATAATCGGCACTTTTTTCTGGGTATAAATGGCAGCGCTTTTGCTGCTTTTCTAACCATGGCCCCGAGGCGACGATTGACTGATGTGGATAGAGACAGAGCTATTGCATGGCTTCAGGAAGGGGTGTGGGTGAGAGAAGTTGGCAGGCGTCTGGGAGTGTCCCACTCCGTTGTCCAAAGGCTGCGGGAGAGCTTTAACAACACTGGAAGCGTCCAAGAACCAAGAAGGTCGGGACGCCCCCCGCATTACCACTGCAAGACAAGACCATTTCATCACCCTGTCAGCTCTGAGGATGAGGTCCGCTACAGCAAACACCATCAGAAGACAGCTTCACGCAGCCAGCAATGTTAACGTCAGCGACCAGACAATTCGCAACCGTCTACACGAGGCAAACATGCGATCAAGACGACCAGCAGTACGGCCTTTGCTCACCCCAGCTCACCGTGCAGCGGGTTTGGCCTGGGCTCGGCGTCATTTGGTGTGGACTAGGCAACATTGGTCAAGGGTGCTCTTTACAGATGAGTCTCGTTTCTCCTTGTCTTTCAACAACCGTCTAGTGAATGTTTGGAGGCTTGTTATTGATGCAGAAATGATTGCAATAAAATATGATGAACTAATACATTGAATTCGTGTTTCTAATTTAAAGAGAGACCCATATGTCCAAGTGGCCCTTGTATTATTTTGAGTAGTATATGAGAAAGGATATTCAATTTGCTAATGTCGTAAAAGATCTGCTTCCAGAATGAACAAAAAAAAGGTTTGCCAGTGAATTTCATGTCTTTGGATTTACTCTATGTATTTCCTCTATGTACAGTGAACAAAAAGCTTTCCTTGACACGAGCAAAAATCATCCCTCATATTCAAATCTTTGGATTTGCAGCTTAGAAGAGGACAATGCACATTAGGCAACTATTTTTTAGATGCTACTTGCTACAGCTCCAGCAATGTGTATAAAACTCGAAACTACATTTATGTTTTGAGTTAGCTATAAATCTACATCAAAATTAGCGCAGACATTTTAGTGGCAAGCTATATACTGCAGCTACATACAAAGAATGAAAAACAACAATGGTCACACGCTGGAACTAGATTGACCTTTACTTCCATCAGGACTCGGTGGCACCTCATTCGCTCGAATATATCGAGTGTAAGTGATGACTCTTTGCGAGCCTCTGGGACTGGAGGTCGAAGGTGAAGCCACTAAAAGAAAGAAGGGAGGTGATGCACAGTGCACATTACTTTGTGAACCTAGAGTGAGCAATCTTGAATGGCAATGAAGAGAAGTTACTATGAAGTGAAATGCAAGTCCATGTGATGATTAACATATGATTGTGAAAAAATGGCAATAACATGCCCATACTGCACAATGAGAGTAAGACTGTAAGATAGTTATATACCAATCCAGTTTAATGTTCTCACAGAAGACGGAATAGTTTCCTTGATCTCCATTTAGTTATCAAAGAGTAAAATGTTACAAGTGAATCAGTATGTGATTTAATCATGAACCAAAACGAATGTGAAATGTGGACTTGATAACACACACAACAAAAGAATGTACAATCAAACTCATTCAAACAAAGCTAGTGAGCTTAGGCATCTGTTAAATTTTAAAAAAACAAAAACATCATAATGTGTCAAAGTTCAATGAATAAATTAAATAGTCTAAAAGTAGTTCCTCATTTGACAATACAATATAAATAATTGTTCAGTAAACCTGTGATAACCCAGAGAAAAAGTGTCTCTCCATAAATGATTGGTCAAATAAACGGAAACAGGAGTGGAGTGGAATAACAACAACACCAAAGTCAAATAATAATACGCGAAAAGAAAACCCTACAGTAACATTCAAAGGTACCTTTACAGGAAGTAGATGCAAAGCGAACATTGTACATCTTACCAGCAGATCGGTCATCATGCTGGGCAGTGGAGCCACTGATGCCCGAGTCCTTGTCCCCTACAGTGCTGCCCCCTCTCATCTCTCCTTTCCCCACTGGGTGCTCTGTCAACGCTATCAGCTGCAGGGTCAGCTTCTCACCCAGCGAAACGTCCCGGATGCGCAGACTGCTCACGTCGGGTGGGATGATGGCGCCGTACAGTTTGCCGTTCTTCAGCATCTGGTATCCCTGCAATCATGAAGGTGAAAACAGAACCCTTATTTAAGATGGAGACATCAAAGTTGTCCATTTTTTTGCATCTCAAGGTCTGTCTGCAACAATTTTGTATCTTGATGTTTGGATCCGGGTGGGTTGGGATGAAGATCAAGGGCTGATAGGGTGGGGTGGAGGCCAGAGTGACGGGGTGAGGGTTACTGTCAAAAACAAATGTATTACTTACAGGGATGGAAAGTGAGGGTGGGGGGTTGGATAACAAAGATCTGCCAGCTCATTCATTCCCAGCACGTTTTCTCCCACACCAACGTCAATACAAAGGACGTACAGAGATATGGGCATCCCCGGACTGCTGAGGTGTCTGCCAGGTAACGTCGATGCCATCAGGGTGAAGGCCTTCCAGACGCAGCTTGGGTGACTTGGGGGCTGCAGGGGCCATGACAGGCACCACGTTGGACAAGAAACTCTCGCTCAGGCAGTACACATGTTGGGCATCTGGATCTACTGTGCGCTCTCCTGCCACAGCCTGCATACAGAGGAAAAGTATGACTAAAGACCCAGGCACGCTTGTGTTACACACCCAGGCATGCTTGTGTTAGACACCCAGGCACGCTTGTGTTACACACCCAGCCACGCTTGTGTTACACACCCAGCCACGCTTGTGTTACACACCCAGCCACGCGTGTGTTACGCACCCAGCCACACTTGTGTTAAGTGTATGAATTCCTTATGTATATCTTTGCATACTGGCTAACTTAAGCTTTCAAAAAGATAGTGCATGTTTGAATTCTTCTGCAAAAATAAGTAATCCGGGCTATCGAGGACAAATCAAAAGCAAGAGTGTAACGTCACGAATTTAGGGGTCAACCTAAACTCCTCCCACACACATGATTACACACAACAAAGTTTGTCTGCTACACACAATTTTGGCAAGCTCAGGCAGTTGAAATCACTTGTGTTTTGATCTTAGTAAAATTGTTTCATATCGTGAAAAAGTATATTACATCGTCATAAAAAGTGCTTTATTGTAGTGAAATCACAGGTATATACATTTAAACCAGGCCATGATAAACATGGTGCCATTACTTCCGACCCAATGCATAAGCTGTAAAATTAATTAACATATGATTACTTTCTGTATTTTAATTTTATTTATTATAAAAATATTTATTTTAATATTTTATTTATTATATTTAATATTTTATTTTATATTTAAAATATTTAATTTTATTTATTATAAAAATATTTAAAAGTATTTATAAAAATACAGAAAGTCCTAATTAATTCAAGCCAATTGTGGCTACTAAACTCATAAGGTGTGGCCACCTGTCGAAATTCCGGTCAGTGAAAAATCTCATAACCCAATGTTAAAAATGTGAAAAGACAATAAAGAAACTTCTGGTAATGTCTACAATGCTGCATTTATAACATGAACAAGTACAGTATGGATTAGTACTTAGATAATACAACAGCATAAACTGCTAAGTATAACAGAACGACACTGATCAAAAAGCAAAATAGTAAATCTGACCTTGACCGACACGTCGTAGCTCTGTTCTGGGGCCAGGTCTGTCAGGAAGAACTGGTATCCCTGGTGGTCACCCATACGACTGGCCTTCACTTCTCCGTGCCACTGACCATCCACATAAATGGAATAGCCAGTAATGGCTTCCTCTGAAGTGTCTGGGTGTCCACGAGGCTTGTCCCAAGCCAACAGCACACAGCCGCGTTTGTAGGATGGCTGCTGGGATATGGTGGGAGCTCCAGGCCGGCGAGGGCATGTGATGTGGATGGTCTTAGAGGGGTTGCTTTCCTGGGCAGCACGAGCCATCACAGCCACCACATTGATGCTGATTGTCTTGCCTGTGTAGAAAAATCATCAGTCAGTACATGTTCAACAATGGAGGTATACAATATTCCTACAGTAATAAAGATACTACAAGTTGCTTGGGATCTTTCTGAAACTCATTTTCTCATGAACCCTGCCGCTCTCATTAGCAGTTGCATTTTCCTAAGCGAACCGGTAAAAAAAAAGTCACTTTATATTGACCTGGCACCAAGTTGTTGATGACCATCTGTTCAATGTCAGGGTTGCGGAGACCACCGAGGGGCTTGCCGTCCACCAGTATCTGGTACCCACTCAGGCGAGCGTTTTCATGCATTGCTGGTGTTTCCCATGCTATCACAGTCTGCAACACATGCAGGTAAAATATACAAATACAGTCGGTCACTTCAAAATCCATTCTTGTTTTATATAAAGACACCTGTCTAGTCACTTCATCTTGGCCCTTTTTGTTAGCACCTTGTATCAACAGAAACAGCTCTTCAATTTTATCCATTATAAATAAAATCTTTTTTAAAAATTCAGTTCTTCTTCCTTGCAAAGGCCAGGTTTCATCAACAGTCTACTGTTTGAAGTTATTATAAATGTTTTGTATTCACTATTGCAAAAGAAGTCAGGACTGCAATATTAACCCCTTGACTGCTTATGACAAGATAAGTTATACAATAGTGTGACGAAATTTGCAGATGAGTTCTTCTTCAATACTGGTGTCACAGAGGGTGCTTCTAAAATAATTCATATTAAAATAAAAATATGAAAATAATCAACATAATGGTTATTAAGCTAGACTAACATAATGCAGACCTATAAATCTCTATGGTTTTAGCTATCTATATTACCTGTATCTTTAGAAAATGAAAAAAATATAGCTATGTGGAGGCACAAAATGGCGTTCTAAAACGGACTCAGTTGCAGTCGTTATTTTCTATGAAAAAAATGTATTGGAAAGGATATCGTAAATGAATCAATTATGCCAAATTTATTGAGTATATATAAATAACTTCTTAAATGAATGCAAAGATTTTTATATGGAGTTTGATATTTGCATAATATTTGATATTAAAAAAAGCATTTCGGATGCTTCCAATCGTGTCCCGAAGTCTGATGTTTTTTTCGTCATTGCTATGCTATTTTCGAAAAGGCTTTTTCAAATCGACGCATCCAAAACAAAAAATCCATAAAAAACATTGTATTTTGCAAAACATTTAAACAAATAAACAGTACAGTGCTGTTTACTACGTAACGATTTATAGCTTCGCGTCCCAAATGTAGCATCCGAAATGCGAAATCATCGCAAACATTTTTTCATTCAAATTCACTTCTTCAAACTATCGTAGGCCTATACATTCATTCGCAAGGATATTCTTCACAAAATGATGACGTATACACAGGAAATAGGGAATTCCTGTGACTAGAAAAACGCAATTTACAGTGACGTGTCCCGATTTCTGGTAACGTGTCCGTCCGAAATGCCATGTGCTTTCGAAGCAGTGTTTTGAAGACGACTTGATTTTCTTTGCCATTAAACTTACTTTTTCCAGTAATATTTTTCTCTAATTTCTCTATATGTATCTTTCAATTCATAAATAATTATATGAAACAATAAATTTTTGTCTGTAAAAGAATGTTGCTGACTTTTAAAAAAAGAATTAAATTATTTTTATTTATTTTTGTGTACGTTTAGTGTGCAGCGTAATTTTGTCCCATTGTTTTTACAACAATTAAGGTAAAATACATCTTAAAATTAATGCCAGCCATACTACATCATAACTGATTTATATACTATTTTTTAAGAAATAAACTATACATCATCAAGCAAATAAAATATTAATTTGTATAACTTTCTGCTAACAGCATTTCGGATGCTGCGGTGTCCCATTATTTCAAAGATCATTAAATGGACTCTAACAATACACATAAAATGTAATGCCAACCATCTTACAACATCATATTTGACTAATATAAAGCAAAAAAATAAACAAAATCTTCAAGCAAATAAAATAATCAATTAAATAAAACTTCTTACCAACAGCATTTCGGATGCTACGGTGTCCCTAAATTTCAAAGCTCATTATTAGTTTTTAAAATGAGTTAAAATAGCTATTTCTTTCATAAACATTAAAACTCATATGCCTTTTACATGAGACATGTAATTTCAATGATTATTATAGTTTTTTTATTTAAAAAAAGCATGTGTGGTGTACCAATGATACATCCGAAATGCTTGCATACACCCCCTACGTCAAGTACCTCTGCTAGCTCAGCAAGTTAACAAATCCATTTTCTTTTTTAATTATCAATTTCATTAATATTTTAACTATAAAAATTTATGCTTGAAATTATATTTACTGTACTTTTATATTTCAGCCTATTTTACCCCTTTCAATCACCAGTATTGAAGAAGATCTCAGATGGCGTGTAATCTCGTCATCGTCACTGCGACACTACTGTCATCAAAACAAATACACGCCATTGGAAAGCTCAAAACATTGGCTGTTTAACATTTATAATTTAGGTATGATAACCCTTTTTACTGGCGAGTGGCTGCCTACACCCCACCCAACCAACATGCCTGCAAAGCTGACATATGTGTTAAGCAGGTACATAGATGGAGAAAAAAAAACCCGCAATAATTCACATACATACATTAAATTTACAACTAATATGATGCGATTGCCACCCTCTCTCTTTTTTACTATCTCTCATTTGGACTATAAATAATACATTAAATATTTATTTACAAAGAAGTCAAAACATTTTATTTAATTATATTTTTGCCAAATAGCGTATTTATTTTGAAAATTAAATGACCTTTCCTAAATGTATAAGTGTTACCCAGTTATTTCTATTACTGTTCAAGCTAGACTTGTATTTTTATTTATTACTATCGTGACCCAGATTTGCCTGGCAAATAGTCATAACTCAATTCTCCTTTGGAATTGAAAGGGTTAACATGTAAGTTAGGCTGGAATATGTTCTTTTTCACCATAGGGGAATATGTTCTATTTCACCCAAAGGTGGAATGTGTTCTTTTTCACCATAGGTTGGAATGTTCAAAGTGCCTTATGATGGATTTCAGTTCTGCATTTAATACGCTTCAACCCCACTTACTAATCAAGCGTCTTCTTGACCTTGACGTTAGTCCAGGACTCGTTCTCTGGATTCGTTCCTTTCTCCGCGATAGGCCACAGAGGGTCAGTATTGACGGTATCTTGTCCAATGAGATTATTGTAAACACTGGGGCGCCGCAGGGCTGTGTCCTCTCGCCGGTTTTGTTTTCTCTCTATACCAATGAACTGACGTGCGACACCAGCATTTTTACTTTGATAAAGTTTGCGGATGATATGGCTCTAATAGGCAGGCTAAAAGATGAACAATCTCTCTCGCAATACTTCGATTTTACTTGTACGCTTCTTACCTGGTTCAGTGACAGTTATTTAAAGCTAAACGTAACTAAAACTAAAGAAATTTGCTTTGAAGAACACCGTGCGAGAGATCCTGCCCTGCTTCGCCCCCTGAAAATTGCATCTGAAAATTTAGAGCAGGTTGAAACTTTTAAGTATTTAGGGACGGTTTTAGACAAGAACTTGAAGTTCAGTGATCATGTTGGTTTTATTTGCAAAAAGGCCAATCAAAGGATGTATCTAGTAAGAAAGTTGAAAAATTTTGGGGTCAATGTACATATCTTAGAAATAGTTTACAGATCTCTAGTAGAGAGTATTCTATGCTTTAACATTGTTACCTGGTTCGGAAATCTTGGCGTTAGTGACAGGAACAGACTCAACCGCATTGTAAACCTAGCTAGCAGAGTGATAGGAAAGACACAAAAGCCTGTTAACAAAAGACGCCAACTGCAGGTGTTGGGTAAATATAGGTTTTATTGAACCAAGAGTTCTAGACATGCGGCCATGCGCCGGTCCGTTATTCAGGGGAGAGCACTCCCAGACAAAATACATGTATAGTTATCGGCCTTGGATTACTAGCATAGGCCTCATCAACATCCCTCTTTCTTTAAAGACAAAGAGCACATAATTCAGCGCAGGCCAAAATCTTAAAGCATACTTCAAAACTAAAATATAAAAACTCGATTCTAATTCAACATTTCTAGAAACTGCAAACATAAGGCAAACTACGAACTTGGCTACAAGTTACTTGAATGAACGTATAAAACATAAACTTTTGTCAGCCATGCTACAACTAAGCTGAGTGTCGAAAAGGTAACAGTCCGTGTTTTAGTCCAGACGGGCATATCGTGCATTGTCCGTAAGTTCTAAATGTTCGTGACGTAATCATCGAGCCAACCCGGCTTCTTGCGGTCGCGCTGTGGGCGGACAGGCGTCGGCATTACGTCCGGCGTACGCGGCAGCCGTGGGGGGCTGCTGGGCGTCTCTGGCGGCGCATTGTGTGGGGGGTCCTCAAGGGCAATTTCAGGCTGGCGTCCCGTTCCCCTCTCCTCTCTCGGTCGCCCGAGCGGCGTCTCGGTGGTGCGGCGCGGCTGATCAGCGTTGCCGTCTGGCACAGCTTCAGGCTGGAGAGCGACTCGAATGCGTGTCGGGCGCATGTGCACGCGATTTCGCTGGTACACACCGCCGTTTTCAGCTTCGACAACATACGAACGCTCGTCGTTTCTCTTCAGAACAGTCCCTTTTCTCCACCTCTGGCCCGGGGTGTGCTGGAAGAAGATGGTCTGCCCAGTGCTGATGGGTACCATATCTCTGGCTCGTCTGTTGTACGTCTTCTTCACGGTCTCTTGCCGCTGGTCGCGCATCTTCTTGGCGTCAGAAAACTGCTTCTTGCTGACTGGCTTGTTGGTGACTGCTGGCAATCGGGTTCTCGTGAACCGCCCAAACATCATCTGGGTCGGACTGAGGCAAGTGTCTTGGCGGGGCGTGTTGCGTAGCTCTAGAATAGCTTCGTATGCGTTGCTGTTGTCCTCCATACATTTCAGCATCAAATGTTTCATCGTCTTTACAGCTGCCTCAGCCTTCCCGTTCGACTGATGATGGCCAGGTGAGGACATTGTGTGCCGAATGCCCCACTCTTCAGTCATCTTCCTGAACTGCGAGGACGTATACTGTGGACCTCGATCGGATACGATTTCCACGGGAATGCCGTACTTGGCAAACTGGCCCTGCATCTTACTAATCACTTCGTCTGCAGTTGTGCTCTTCAGGTAGTCCACCTCAATGTATGAGGAGAAATAGTCCACAGTCAGCAAGTAAGAGCGGCCTTTCACTTCAAATAGATCAGTTCCTATTTTCAACCACGGACCACTGCCGTCCGCGTGTTGTCTCAAAGTCTCTTTCTGGTTTGCGGGTTTCATCGGCTGACAAGCTTCACAGTTGTCAGCGGTCTGCTTGATATCCTGGGCCATGCCGGGCCAGTATAGGAGCTCTCTCGCTCGCCTCATCATACTGTCGTAGCCCAGGTGCGCTGCGTGCAGTCTTTTTCTCATCTCACCTCTGAGCGATGATGGTATCAGTATGCGCTCGCCCTTGAGGATGATGCCATCTTGCTCGCTCAGCGTGTCGCGGACGTCATAGTACATGCGGATGCAGCTCGGAACGTCAGTTTTCTTCTGCGGCCAGCCCTGCCTGATAAATCGCAACAGTCTCTGCAGGCCAGGATCGTTGTTGGTCGCCATCTGGACCTCATCTCTCGTCTTGTCCTCAACGTCCGTGAGAGCATTGACGGCCAGCACGTGCACGTCGTCTCCAGGGTGAGGGAGGTAGGCACGGCTCAGCGTGTCGGCGATGTACAGCTGCGTGCCCTGCACGTATTGGAACTTGACGTCGTACCGGTACAGTCTCATCATGAGCGCCTGGATACGGCGTGACGCCTGGCTTAGCGGCTTCTTCAGGATGGTCTCCAGTGGCTTGTGATCGTTATGAACAGTCACTGGTCGTCCGTACGTGTACTGGTCGAAACGTTCAAACCCAAACACGAGTGCAAGTGTCTCTTTTTCGATCTGCGCCCACCTTTGTTCAGCAGAGGTCAGTGCTCTGGACGCAAACTCGATCGGGCGGCCATTTTGGAGGATGGCGGCACCCAGTCCGTTCATGCTGCTGTCCACTTGCAGCGTCAATTCCACATCGGGGTCGAAGTACGCTAGCACAGGCGCCTTCGTGATTTTCTGCTTGACCGTCTTCAGGGCCTCGTCACACTCCTTCGTCCAGTTCCACTCCTGGTCCTTCTGTGTGAGAGCCCGGATAGGCCCAAGGTCGCTCGCCAAGTTGGGCATGAACTTGGCAAGGTACTGAATCATGCCGCAGAGTCTTCTCACGCCGTGCACATCAGTGGGTGGCGGCATGTCCAGAATTGCCGTCACTTTGGCGCGGTCGGGCTCAATGCCGGCCGCCGTCACCTTGTGTCCCATGAACACAATCTCGTTGCGTTTGATCACTGCTTTCTTTTTGTTCAGACGAATCTTCTGCATCTTGCATCTCTCTTGCAACCTCGCGAAGTTTCTGGCATGGTCTTTGTCCGCGACGTCTTTCGTGCTTCCTCGGCCAACGACCAGGATGTCGTCCGCCACACAAATGATACCGTTCAGCCCACTCAGGGCGTCGTTCAGGCGTTTCTGGAAGATTTCACTGCTCACTGAAAGTCCGAATGGCAGTCTAGCCCAACGGTATCTTCCAAATGGTGTGATCATCGTGGTCAAAAGGCTCGACTCTTCATCGAGTCGGACATGCCAGAATGCTTCCTTCACGTCCAGCTTCGTGAACACTTTGGCATTGTTCAACAGTGGCAACACGTCATCGAGTGTTGGCATTTTGTAGTGTTCGCGCATCAGCGCCTCATTCAGTGGTTGCGGGTCAATGCATATTCTCAGTGTTCCATCAGACTCTTTCCTGGTCACTGCCATCTGGCTGACCCATGCAGTGGGCTCTTCCACAGGCACTAGCACGCCTCTGTCTACCAGCTGGTCGATCTGCTGCCGCACTTCGTCTTGTATGGCGAAAGGAATGCGCCGACAAGGTAGCACTCTGGGCCTAGCGTCGGCCCGAAGCCTTAGTTTTGCTTCACCAAGGTCTCCAAGATCAATGTCAGTCTCTGTTCCTGACGACACCTTGCCGATGAAGGCGTGAGTATTGACAGTGATCAGTCCCAAGTCTTGCACGCTGTCTACGCCAAGCAGACAGGTAAAGTTGTCTTCCACCACCGTGAAACGCACTGGCGCACTGGAGAGGGTTTTGGGGTTCAAAACCTCGAGCACAGCCTCCCCCAATGGCCTCATTGTTGTGCCATTCCACATGGTCAACTTTAGCTCAGTAGGCTTCATCTGCTGCTTCTTCACATACTTGGCACAGATAATGTTCACGTCTGCCCCACTGTCCAGCTTGAAACGCACATCGCAGTCATTCACGCGCATCAGCGCGGTCACTCTCCCTTTGTCTGCAGCAGTCATAGAGTCTACCACAGGCGTAGAATTCGCAATAGCATGTATCTCTTTTCTAGCGCTACTTCGGCATTTGGCTAGAAAGTGGTTGGGTTTGTGGCAACCCTTGCATACCTTCCCCCACGCAGGGCATTTAGTCTTTTGGGCTTCGTGTGATTGCCCACAATAGAAACAGTCTTGAATGAGTTGCGTTTGTTTTTTCTCCTCACGAATATCATTGTCATGTTTTCTTGGCCTGTGCTCAAAGTTTGCGTCGTGTCTGACAATTCTGTCAACTTGCGTCACAAATTTGGCTGCTTCTGCGTCAGCGAGTTCTTTTGCTTGTTTTGACATCACTTCGAACGCACGACATACGTCAATCGCGCGCTGAAGGTCTAGAGTTTTCTCGCGTAGCAACAGTTCTTGCATTTTCCCCCTTGCGGTGAAAACAATTTTGTCACGTATCATACGGTCTTTCAATGCCCCAAAGTTGCAAAGATTTGCTTTTGAGCGCAGGTCTGTGAGGAAAGTGTCGAAGGGCTCGTGGTAGGCAAGATTCCAGAAACGAAAAGTCTCGATCACTTCGCTCGATCTCGGCAAACACAACTCGGACAGTTTTTCGAGCACTTTCTCGGGGTCATCTTTGTCCTCTGCTTGTTCAAACACAAAATGTTCATAAGCTTCTTGCACTTGCACTCCTGCACAGTGTAGGAGGATAGCAGTCTGTGTCGCTTTGGTTTTCCCGGTGGCTCCAGTGGCTCGCAAATAAAATTCCAATTGCCGACGCCCGCTTCGAAATGTCTGTGCCAGATTCTCGTCGCTCAAGTCGAGCGCTGGAGGCAGTCTAAATCCGCTCGTAGCATCGGCCATTCTTGCTTCCAATGTACTCACAGGGAAGATCGTGGGTTCTAGTTCGCTGCCACCATGTTAACAAAAGACGCCAACTGCAGGTGTTGGGTAAATATAGGTTTTATTGAACCAAGAGTTCTAGACATGCGGCCATGCGCCGGTCCGTTATTCAGGGGAGAGCACTCCCAGACAAAATACATGTATAGTTATCGGCCTTGGATTACTAGCATAGGCCTCATCAACAGAAATATATAAAGATTTTGTAAAAAGTAAAGCTAGAAAGATCATGTCTGATAACGGTCATCCCATGTGTAGATCATTTGAACTGTTGCCCTCAGGTCGGAGGTTTAGAACCCCGGCCTGGAAAAGAAACTTGTATGGCCACTCTTATGTACCAAGTGCAATCCGCATCTTAAATTTAAGCAAACTGTAATACCCCCAGTTACCTACAATGGCTAAATTTTTCTTCTGTGTACTGTGATGATGGAATGTAATATGATGTGAGTTGTGCAATGAAGTCAGCTATTTGTTATGCGTATGGTTGTCTTAATTAATGTTTTATATAACAAAAACTGTTAATATTTTTTTTAGTTTTTAATCCTTCTGTCTTAGTCTTTGTGCTACTAAAGGCAAATTTCCATGTTATTGTATTTTAACTATGGACAATAAAGATTCGTATTCGTATTCGTATTCTTTTTCACCATAGGGTGGAATATGTTCTTTTTCACCACAGGGCTGAATATCTTCTTTTTAATGTTTGTATTATATTTTTGCATCATTTATTAGCGTCTTGTTTTTGTTTCACTTCTTTTCGTATGTATTTCCATGTTAACGTTAAGTATAAATGCGTGAGAACTGCGCTTTGAACGAATATCATTAGGAAAAAGTGCTATATAAATACCTTATTATTACAATTATTATTATTTACCAAATCAAATCAAATGAAATCAGTGATAGTCGAGTCTATGGACGCCTTCAAGTCCAGGTTGGCCCCTCAACTGTAACACCAACATCCACTCCTCCTCCTTCTCCCCAGTCCTTCCCTCCATCACTGCCACTACCCACCTTTCCACTGTTTCCTCTGTTTTTATTGCCACCGCCCCTTTGAGGACACAATTATTCAACCTAGCCCAATCTCCACACAAGAGCTGCATCTTAAGCACCACGTAGCCACAGAGCCATCAAGAAAATGATGTTGGCCGCTTAAAGGAAGAAGAAGAAGAAGAGGAAGAAGAAGATACCTGATACAGGTCCACTCTTGTAATCCTGAGCTTTGGGGCTTTAGGTGGTCCTAGGGTAGTATAGTATAACACTGAAGATGTTGTCTGGATCTCGCACGGCTTGTTGCCATGCATCGTTGAGTAATTGCAGATCACGTAAATCCTGAAACAACATACAGCTTTTTGTTTTTATTTAATTCAACACATCCAGCAATCACCAAAAGGTTTCTTTTGCATTGGGAAGAAGTGCACCTGTCATTCTGATATATCTCCATCTCCATCGGCTGGACGTTTTCTATCCAATCTATAGCCCTCAAATATTACCTGAGGTACAGCAGAAATTTCATTTCAAAACAAATATTATTTGTTCTAATTTCTGGCTAAAACAGAAATGCAAACACAACTTGATTACTGTATTCAAGTAACTAGAACATTATCTGTACCAGTACCATCATTTGAACAAGCTTAAGTTATAGGGAATTGTAGTAGAAGACATCAATCACATGGCAATAAATTTTTTAAAAAGTCATATTGCAATATTAGCCATGATCTTTGCTTCTTTCTGGTAGTGTAGTTCTAAACCAACATGTAGGATGTAATAAGTTAAGACATCACTTTGTCAGTCAATCATGTAATAATTAATTTATCTTCAATAAAGTTATTGGATGCAGTCTGTCAAATTTCAAAATAAAATTCGATTTCCTTTCCATCTTTTAATTGCGACTTCCCTTTGCTGTATTCTTGCCACATGTTTGAGTGATGAATATGTGTTTGTTGTGTATATAAGAGTGCCCATAAAATGTGAGCATGTATGTTGGTTACAGATCGCCATGCTTTGAGTCTGATTTAGGAATAAGGCGTGTATAGCATCCAGTATTATTATTATTATTATTAAATGAAAATGAAAATGAAACCACAAAGATAAACAGACCTGTATGTGAGCCCTGGCTGCAGTCCTTTGATGACACACTGCTGTTTCTCAGGCTGGATGTTCCAGCAGTGCTGGACACCACGAACTTGTTTCCCTTTCTCCACCAGGTTGCACTCGTAGCTAAACGCACAAACAGCAAATTAGATAACAATGCAATCAATATAGCCTACAATACACACACATACACAAATACAGAAAGCTGTCTGCTAAAAAGCTTTCTACACACCAGCTCAATGCCTATGTGAGCAGCACTCTTAGGTTCCCCCACATTTTGCTGGCTGCGGGCTATTTATAGCTTGCCTACACCCTCCCTTCCAGTAAAAGGAAAGGAAAGAAGCAATGGCGAAGCTAACGGCGAAGCTATTTATAGCCAGCCTGGCTGAACTAACCTCAAAACCTAAAAGCTTTGGTTGAGTCAGTGTGTCTACTATAACAATAAGAAAATGAGTAAACATTTAGTATTTATAATGTTAACAGCCCTCTAAACCATTTCAATGGGTATACTGTCATGGTCAGTAATGTTAACACACCATCCCTGCCACTGCACTGTAATTTTGTTAATAACAACGTTGTCCACATCACTACATTAATTCTTATCATCAGGCAACAAGCCCATCACAATTACAACTATTTTCAACACGATTGACTACATTTGCAAGTACAAGTGCACCTTCAGCAACTATTTTTAGGCCTTGTGGCTGCACGGCAAGTACCATCATCCCAAAACACCATTATTATTAATAATACAGTCTATTATCATCGCGCTAACCTGATGTCGCTGTTGATCTCGCTGGAGAATTGAGTTCCAACAATGTTGACGACGTACAGGAGCTGCTTATACTGAGGGTCTGGTTTTTTTGGCAACTCCCAGGCGATGCGTACTGCATGCTTGCCCTTGGTGGTGGCACTAACAGAGGGTGCAGGCAGAAGTCCATCTCCATCTCCAGTTACCATCTGTATAGTAAATTCACAAAGGTATCTACAAAATATTGATTTAAGATGCACTCACAATGCACAGCGGAGATGGCCCGAGGCTTACGTCACCTCTCCACCTGAGAGATGCTGCAAGCCTCTGCCATCTCTGTGAAATGCACCAGCATACAGCAATGGACTAAAATCATAACAAACATGCATAAACAAATGAAAATATATAGAATAAAAATAGCTCAAGACCTCACCTCTCCTTCTTTGACTGCCACCATGGATTTCTGCTCTGTGGACACGGCAAGCTTGGTCTTTTCTGTGATGTCACCGGATTCCTTCACCTGACGCTCAGACATGTCCAGGGCTACGATCTTCTGCACTTCAATCAGAGCCGTCATCTTCTTAGGACGATGCTTGGTCTTCTTGCCACCACGACCCACAATAGCCATGGAATCATCTTGATCCTGTAGATCAGTTTCATTTTTATGAATGTGAACTCATTGCAAAGCACAACAGTAAAATAACACTTGCCATTCACACTAGAATTCACATCAGTGTACTACATACAGAAACTGGAATTAGCTTAAACTTACATCGATCAGCCTACCTTTGGGAGTCATGGTTCTGTAACAATAAAAACTTGTAACTTGATGCACTGCCCTGCCTCTCTACTGACCCATTGTCTTGAAACGTTGCTCCCTCATTTCACTGCTGTTATCAGTCTTTGCTATCTGGAACTTTCCCTTCTGTTTTTTAAAACTGCTCTTGTCAAACCTCTCACCAAAAAGCCTCCTTTGAATCCTGACAGTCTTAAAAACTACAGACCTGTTTCAAACTTACCTTTTCTGGCAAAAATAACAGAGAAAATTGTGCTTTTGCAGCTCTGTGAACATCCAGCCACTAATAATATTCTGTCTTACCTAAATCAAACAGCCTATCGAGTTGGCACTGAAACAGCCCTCCTTAAAATTGTGAATGACCTCCTTAATGCTCTTGATCACAACCACATTCCTATCCTCTCTCTTTTAGATTTGTCAGCGGCACTTGACAAAATTGATTATTGTACTCTCATTCATCGTCAACATAATACTTTCGGTGTTTCTGATTCTGCCTTGTCATGGTTTTCTTCCTACTTCTCCAACCGTTGCCAAATTGTCTCAGTCAATGGCCATACTTCATCTCCAACTAGCCTACAGTTTGGTGTGCCTCAAGGTTCAGTCTTAGGCCCAATCGTCTTTGTTCTACACACTCAACCACTGTCTGAAATCGTAAACAAACACTACATTCTGCATCACAGTTTCTCTGAGGACAACCAGCTTATGTTTCTGGATCTGTTTCTGATCTCCCTAATATGGTCACTTCAATTCAGGCCTGTATCACTAATGTTAGTGGATGAGAGCAAATAAGCTGCAGTTGAACTCTGATCAAACTGAAAAGATGCCAATTTCTCCCCAATCTCTACTCCACTCACCATCTTTTCCAAAATATGCTGCACTCAATGGAGCCACCATCACTTTCTCTACCTCTGTTCCCAACCTTGGTGTTACTCTGGACCAAACGCTGTCTTTTCAGAATCATGTTTCTACGGTCTGTCGGATTTGTTACTATGAAATACGCAGAATTTCGTCCATACACCATCTTCTTTCTGAGGAAGCTACAAAACTCTTCTCTGTGCATTTGTACTTTCTAGAATTGATTATTGTAATTCCCTACTATCTGGCTCTCCTGGTTATCTCATTCAAAAAATTTAAAAGGTCCAGAATCATGCTGCCCGGTTAATATTCCGCTGAAGTAAATTTGACCATGTCACTCCTCTTTTTCTATCCCTTCACTGGCTTTCTGTGGAGCGGCGTATCCAGCATAAAATTTCACCCCTTTGTTTCAGTGTTCTCAACTCCACTGCCCATAAATATATTGCTGACCTTCTTCACAATTATATACCTTCTAGACACCTTCTCTCTTTTTCTGACATCCGTCTTTTTGCAGTTTCATCTGTGCATACGAATTCATATGGTGAATGTGGTTTCTCATATCATGGCCCTAGTATTTGGAACAAACAGCCTGTTTCTCTCAGAAATTCATCTTCAATTCCGTCATTTAAACCCTCAATTAAAACTCATCAATTTCCTCCTACCGATTGAAATCAATGAAACAGATCTACAAAGTCATAGCTTGCGTTTGAGTATGTGCGCGCGAGCACAAGTCACTACTTTTATTATATAAGGTTACGATTAATAGTTAATGAGTTTTCCTCACTTTGTTTTATAAAGTTGTTCTGTATTCATGTAAGCACCTAGAGCTAAGTTTAGATTAGGCGCATAAATAATAATAATAATAATAATAATAATAATAATAATAATAATAATAATAATAATAATAATAATAATAATAACTCTTACTGCATTAAAACTGGAGTTGATATCAACTTGCAAACTCTGCTATCATTAAAGATTCTTTTGGCCTCATAGCACAGAGCTATTGCCCTACAAAGTTAAAAGACTGTTAAGAAAAACATTTTTACATGACAAAGATTCCGTAAACCAATTGCATGCTGAATCATGTTCCTGTTCCCCCAATCAAACCATAAATCAATGCTGAAGTGTTTTATGCTGTAGCATTGTAGGAATGGGCCGCCCACACCCACCTACACACTCACACACATGACCACCCACAAACAGCCACACACCCAAATCCACACACACATGACCCATACACAGACGTGCACTTGCTAGCTAGCCCACCTCTACACACAAACTCAAAACACATGCACACATTGATAGATAATGGATAACGCTAAAGGTTTATAATGGCAATATTACTTTTCTGTTCTGTTCACACACTGAACAACAACAATGACAGAGACATATGGAGCTCAGTGTCCTATCAGCTGGCTTCCATAACTTACCATTACACTACCATTTCAAAACGTATTGCACACATACTTGTCTGTCCAAATTTCAAGAACAACAACATTTCTTCTTTCCCTCAATTCAATTTTAGTCAAAATCGACCTGTACCTAAAGAAATTTTCTACCTCCCGCTCCCCTTTTTCTACTTTTTTTTTCCTCTCTCGTCCCACCATCTTAGCTCAAGTGGTAGAGCATTCACCTGGTACACTGATGACCCAGGTTCGAATCCCATGGTGGGCGAAATAAAAAGTGGCCATTTTTCTGTCCATTTAAGCAGTATGATTGCTCTGGTGGTTCAGTGTTGATTTAGGTCTCTAGTCCTTGTTCCCTGTGATGGTTATCCTCGTCTGCCATATCGCCAATGGTGGGTGTAGATGTTAAACCTCAATGTTCATTCACTCTCTCTTTCTCTCTCAAAAGAGTTACACAGTGACTAACCTTGTAGTGGCCCTTCAGGTTTTCCTTGGTATCTGTGGCTTGGTTCTTGGAAGCATCAAGAATGATGACATGGCCACCGTCAGGACGCTCTCTGTCAGATTCATAATCCGACTCTGGCTCTGTCTCGCTCTCAGAGCTTGTCTCGGTGTCATCCACAAGACCTCCAGTGCGAGGGGCGGAGGTGGTGGGCTCTTTGCCATCTGCAGTGTACAACTAACTTTAACACTGCTCATTTACTCATGCACACGATCAAGTTTCTCATTTACTCATGCGCTTGATGACATTTCTCGTTTACCTGTGTGCACACTGAATTTTATCATGACTGTGTACGTTGAATTTTCTCATTTACTCACGCACCCATTGAAATGTCTCCTTTAGTGAAGCACACACTGAAGTACGCCTTTACTCATGCGCACATATATTATTATGAGTCAAGTCTGTTGTAAGATTCACATATGTAAATTGAATAAATTACTATGACATGATCTCAAAGAACTTAATTATTGGCGATTTCTTACAAGGTCACTACTACTCAAAACAATTACACAATGAAGAAGAAATCAATCAGAAAATGTACTTATCATTATATGATGTTTTAATGAATCAGTCCGGTAAACCAGTTTGGTAACCTATAAAGGTCTGTCAGTGTAACAATCAATCAATTAGATCAAACCTATCAAATTCCTTAAATAAACATTGTGTAAAATGTTGCAATATGAGAAGATGGAACAAAATCCAGTTGCACAGACAGCATTGTTGGACATGCACATTTGCACTTGTCATGTTCAAGCAACAAAAATGACAAAAATGTTTTAAACAAACATCATTCTAAAAAAGAAATATATCAACATAAAAAACTTTGGAGGTGAAAAGAAAAATGTTGTTGACTTAGTGTCTTATTTTATATACAAACAAAACCCACTCTAACAAAACTATTCTCCAGCAATCAAAAGGGTCGCTGGCTGAACCTCAGATGCAGTATACAGACATGCAAATGGAGTAACAAATGCGAACTAACCATCAAATAAAAAATAATTCCTGAAAAGTGCACTTTATAGATGACTGAAAATTATATAATGCATGAAAACATGTATGGGTTTTGGGCAATAGCTTTGAGATCATAACTTACAGCTATTTGTCCAAGAAACAATAATTCAATTCCAGAAAGGAAGTCAGAGAGTAATTTTCCTATTTTTACAATTTATTATATGTTCCTTCTACCCAATTCAAAACGCAAACAAAACACTGGTGAAGTTTGTAAAAGTGGAACTTGTAACACTTTGAAGTGAATTTGGTGAAACGTGTACAACTACGAAGTGAACCATCTGTAACATTCAGTGAAGTCATAAACATGATGAGCAGTGAGGCATCATGCTGCATAACGCTGAGTGAGCTGTCCACTGAAGCAAAGGGTTCCATGTGTCCATACCTGACAAGACTTGCGGCATGTCGTCCCCATATCCTCTGGTCTGCTGCTCTTTCTCCATCTCAGACACTTCAACATTGTGCTGGGTCTGTTCATAGTCTGACACATACTGCTGGTGACGAGATGCAGTCTGTCTTCCAGTGTAAGGGCTTTTGGACGATCGTGCAGACCCATTATGTCCGCTTTCACCCCCATACGATCGTTGGGTTGATTGGTTTCCTTGCTCTCCGATTACTACCTCATCTTTTATGAAAGGCACATGGTTGACGATTTCCAGAAAGCGCGACAGCATCCCACCCGTAGCTTCTGGCAATGGAAGAGGTGTGGGATCTCTTTCCTGGCCATATGCTGGCACGTCACCATACGGATGATGGGAGACATACTTTGCCCCAACCACACCTCCCTCATCAACACCCACTAGTGTGTCTTCGTCACTCAGCTGAGTGTCAACACTGTCTTCTCTAGCGAGTGGAGGGTGCAAATGTTGGGTACTTCTAGGCACTGCCGCTCTCGCCACCACAGCCTGCATGCTAGAGTCATTCTCAACAGGGCTAAAATAAAATTGCACAGACTTATGGCGCATGTGATCATCGTCCATGCGTTCAGCATAGCGAGGAGAGATGTATAGATGCTCCACGCTGTCTCTGTCACTGACCGAATCAGTGTATGACCCTTCATGATAGATCTCTTGTCTGTGGTAAACATCCGGTTGAGTGTATATTTCCTGGCGCTGGCCTTTCCTACCTCCTCCTCTGCTCCTGCCTTGGATGGAAGGGGGAATTATGTCTATGCTGTCTCGATGCCTCATCCCTTTGCGAAGATCAGGGTAACTGTCCCTTTCTCTGCGAGGATCAGGGTAACCGTCACGCTCCCTCTCTCCTCTACGGTAAGACCTGTCAGGCCTGTGAGACTGGAAGCTTACTCTCTTGCGTGTCGAGGCAAAGGAGGACTGGCTGTAGCGGTCAGGGCTGCGGTCATACTGGTTGGATCCTCGCCGACCATGGCTACGGTATGCAGAGTCTGAAGACCCGCTTCTCTGAAGATGCGTCCCTTCACTAAAATCTTCTGAAGCTTCAAAACTATCGTAACGCGGAGTTCCCCGAGGCTGCACCCACTCCTCTGTGCGGGTCACCATCTGCGGATCATCATAGTCATCAAAGCTGTCACTGTGGCCACGCTGGAGGCGGTAAGGAGGGGGTCGGGGTCTGTGACCATCATACCCGTCGTATGTCTCTTCACTGTGACTGCGCATTATCACTTTTCTAAAGGCATCTTCCACTCTCAGTCGCGCACCATGCCGAGGAATGCTAGAGACAGGGGAAGAGGCTGAGGGAGGTACCGTACTGGGGCCTGGGGGCCGAGACTTGAGCACTGATTTCAGTCCCTTAGCATTTTCCGTGGCCTTTTCCTGTCCACCAGTTCTGGAGTTAATCCTGTTAGCTCCAGTCAGCAGTGCCTGCACCTCTGTCCAGTTGATGTGTTCCTCCTTCTTCCCCTTCTTCTTGCTGCGAACCTCATTCAGCTTGTTGCTCAAGCGCCTATGTTCTCTCAGAAATGTGCACAGGCTTTGTGCAACTCTGCGGAAAGAGATGCGTTTTCTTATTCCAGCACTAGCACCACTTGCTTCCTGCCCTGCAGCAGCATCGTCAATGTTTGTTCGAGATGAGCGTTCATACTCATAAGCTTGAATGTTGGAGAATGACCGCAGGGGTGCCTTGCTGCCCAGACGCAATGGAGCACAACCTTCTGGAAGATCTGGAGATGGCAAATTTACATACATGCATACAGCCCAGTTAGAATGACAACGTAAGTGTTGATGATGATGATGATGATGATGATGATGATGATGATGATGATGATGATGATGATGATGGTTGTGATTAAATATGACAAAGTTGGAACCTCAGGTCACATTATTTCCCCTACATCATGTTGGCTCCCAATTTTCAGGGATAAAATCAAACAATTCAATTTCATGTTTAACTGTCAATACAATATCTTCTAGATTTTACATGTACCACATACAAGAACATAAAAGAGAAGATGTTAAAACACAGCACATTAAGCAGTTTACACAAAGCATCCGAACATTAAATAAAGGGTCAATTCTGCAATCCAACTTTGAAAATTAAAAGAGACTTCAAACTCACCAGTTCCTTCAACTTCAACAACTCTCTTCTTGGCATCTGCCTGCTGTTTTCCATCTGAAGAAATAACACGAAAAATAAAAATAAATAAATAAATAAATAAAGACACACAAAATCACAGTATTTTCTATTATCAAAAGACGACAACAAAAATGCCGACAGAAATTACAATTTCTGATTAATTTCTCTGCAACAAGCACCCCACCTTCCCACCCAATTTACACATACTAGTTGAGAATTGCAACACTGTTGAACTCAAGAGATCAAAACCAAAGCAATTTTAATTAAAAAAAATATATTAAGTTCTGTAAACAAGCAGTAGCTTTCATTCCATAAACAGTTACTGATAACATTACTGACTACATGAAGTAATACTACCAATTTCCCCCAATGCCCACAATGAAGAAACAATTGTTTCCCTAGAATGTACTTTTTTAACATTTAGGACACCAAATTAGGTAGCAGGTTAAGGCTAACTATAGATTATCATATCATATTATCATGCTGTCACAACATCAACTTCTTGATAAACTTATTGTTTCCACATATCAGGCAGTGGATCGAATTATCCACCCAACAATAGTACAATTCTAAACAGCACTCCAAAAACACACCACACATACAACCATACACAGCACAACACCGTCTCTATGGAGGTGATCTGCCTTGGAGTCATATGTAAGAAGGTAAATAGGATAGGCTTACTAGTGGTAAACTCTCAATGAAATGGTCTCTGACCACCATGCTAATATTATTAAAGTAAAAGGTCACACATGTTATTGTTTCTAACATCGGATTCACTAAGGGACATATTCACATATGAATAGGAATGAAAAGGAATGGACTGTTATAATAATCTAGCTCAGACCCTTTTTTTCTTCTTCTAACTTGCTTGATCCCAAATTCCAGCAGCCACGAATGATTGTCTTGCATTGTGGTCAATACCCCAGCGTCTTGGCTGGCACAAGAGCAGAGTGGCCTTAGTAATGCATGACAAAGACACAAAGGCAGAGTGGTCATCTATAATGCACTTATTTCCTCTAGTTCCTCATTGTATTGATTGATGCCACCTGGGTTGGTTCTTTGTAACCAATGAAGGCTGGTTTTTTCAACACCACTGAGCTCAACAGTCAACCGATCCAGAGCCACGCAAGCACCATGTATCTGAATGAAGGGGTCTTATGCCATCAGCTTTATAAAGCAATTGTGCATGCTGTCTTTTCCTCCCTCTTCCCCCCCCCCCCCCCTCCCACCTCTCTCCATTCTCATATCACTCAGATATCTCATCTCCTCCATTCTACCCTTTCCTCTATCTTGCTTAAGCACACACAAAATACACACAAGAACACCCACACCGAAAAGCAATTACTAATATCAACTGTTGTTAGGGGGTGGAGGTGAGCGCGGAGGAAAAGGTAGATGGAGTTCACTAGAAAGAGAAAAGCGATAAAAGATGGAAAAATATCGTCCGTATCAAATTGAATACTCTGCAAGCACAAACGAAATGTGCATAAATGTAACCAAGACATTAGGTGCTCATGAAGCAAAAAAGTGTACTTTGCTAAGAAGTGCACCAACAATTTCTATGAATTACAGGATCAGGGAAAATGCTTTTTTTTTAAAAACTGTTTTAGTTTATTATGACACTTCAAACCAGCAGCAAGGTCAAATGTTAAAACTCGACAACGTAGAAACCTGCCCCCTAGCATGGCACACAGGAGATACTTGCTGGGTAAAATCTTAAACTACCTGAGAAACGAGCAGAACCCAACATCACAGCACCTTGTGACCTCATCAGGCCAGACATTCGTGGAGTTACAGGTTCATCCAAACTTGATCCTGAACTTGATTCAGACTCTGAGGAGCCAGTCTCGGATGACCCTGAAGACTCACTTCCTGTCTCACTCTCACTTTCTGTCTCGGAAGATCCAGCTGAGCTTCGCTTGGTATCTTTTCTGCGGGGCGTCTCTTTTTTCTTGGGTGCTGTGAAAAGGTGATGGTATTGGAAGGAGGTGGTGACAGTGATGAAAAAAAAAAAGAAATAAATAAAAATAGAGCATGTTATGTTCCCAGAATCTGCAGTGGTCATATTGAGTAGGTATTGTCTTGACTCAGATTCTAAGATTTACTCTAGTATGCTTGAACAGCATCACACTGCCTTCTTCAGTCTACTGACATTGAAGTTGAGGATTATCTAGGGGAAACAGGCCAGGCACTAATAGACAGACTTTAGGAACATCAATCAAAATCTGATTCAGCAGTGTTTGAGCACATCCAAATTACAGGCCACCCTACTGACCCAGCAAAAACCAGAATTATTCTCACTGAACCACACACACACATACACAAAAGGAAAGTCAGAAAAGCAACGGAAATCAACATTCGTAAACCCAGCTTGAATTGTGATCAAGGCTCAGAACTTCCTCACATTCATGATCAAATCCTGTTGAAATCAACTCGCCCAGATTCCCTTTTCCATCCATCTCAAATTTTCTTCTTTTAATCATCATTTTTCAACTTCAACTCCAGTAGGCTGAATTAGGCAGCGAGGCAGTGTGAAGAAGTGGAAATATACCAAGCTAAATCATGGAATCTGAGTCAAAATAATGCCTACTCAAAGAAATAAAACACCAATGAAGCATGCAACAACTATATGCATTCATGCACACAAATAGTATGATCAAGTACTGGTTGGTACTATACATACAGTCAAAAAGTATTATCTAAAACTCGTTAGTGATACACATGCAGTTCTAACAACTAAAAATGTTAACATCAAAATGGAGTGAAGGCAAACAATATCTATAAGAATAATCAACAGAAAGAAATGTGTGTATACTAAAAGGTGCTGTAATATAAGTTCCAATTCCTTTGCCTTAAAATTATATACTTATAAACATTCATTTTTGCACATCAGATTTCAAAAATGCAAAATAAGGCATTTACAGAAAACAAGAACCCCTAACTCCATCCTCAAAAAACAGTTTCAACTAAGTATTGTACTTTTGTTAAACAATTTGAAGGTAACATGATTGATTGATTGATTGATTGTTGCTTTAGGTCCAGCGGACTCTTCCGAGCCAAATCAGGACCGGACAACCCCCAATCCTCATAAAAGATCTGCCGAAACAACCCTAGTGGGAAAATTGAATGCCCTCCACCGGCCAGTCACTTTACAATAAAGACATCCCACGCAGGGGACGGCTGAGGCTTTACCCCAACTACTCGAACCCCCGGTTACAAAAACAAAATAGAATACAAACATCATTATAAATCAACAAAACACATACATATAAAATGCCTATAGTGCTAAATAATAACATCATAGGAAACCCTAGTGACCACCCGGCAGAAAGCGTCCAACACTCCCAAGCTGATCCAACAGATCCTCATACACAAACAAGGAGTCTTGTCCAGGAAGAGTTTTCAAGAAAAAAGGTAGGTCATTGATCTAGCGAAGAAGAAGATAGTATAGCAGAGTGATAGGACAGATCAGGAATTGGAAAGAGCAAATGAGGAAGACAGCGACAGTGGGAATTTAAAGCACTAAATTTCCAGAAAGTGGGGATACTATTTATACTGAAACCCCCGGCACTCCAACGGGGGTACTGTTGCCGCAGTGAATCAATCATGCCTACAAAGGCAAGACAGGTTTTCAACTGGGGCTTTCACTTTTCCCTTTATAGGTTAGAACAATCTACAGTGGCAAGATTGCTCATGACCCCAAGGGGTTTGAAGGTAACAGCCTCAACATTAGTTCAAAACAGGTAATAAAAATGACTAAAGATGAAACAGGAACCAGAATTACTTAGTTTTAGATTTGTTGAACTGTGAAATAAAAAAAAAAACACAACTAAGAACAAACATTTAAATAGTTTTTAATGATACATGCAACTGACCATCCATCTGAGGAAGGTGACCAGAGCCTTCCAGTACTTCGATGTATTCAAGGTAGATTTCCTCATCACCCACACGTTTGTCGGAGGCAGGTGTGACGATGCTGGTAGTATCCAGAGGCAGTTGTACCACAAGCACATTGGACATGTGTGTCTCATCCGAACCTATGCAATACACACACATACACAGTAATAACAAAATCAAATACTCTGGGGTTATTAAGGTTTGGGAAACAGGTATAAAGAAATGCTTTCGGTCATGAACTTGGATGACGATTTACATCATTGGAGTAGTAAGATTTATGCAACATCCATCAGGTACAAACTCACACAAACAGGACCGACACAATCTGTAACTTCTGTTGTGCAAATACCACCAAAGCAAACTGCATGGTCAAGCTAGTATGTCAACAACTCACCAGCAGAAACAGCCAGTACATAGAGTTTGTAGTCAATGCCAGTATCACAGCCACTGATGACCACCTTGCAACGGTTAGAGCCAGCTTCCGGTACTAGTTTAGGTCCACACTGCTGGTCGTTCAGGTACACCAAGTACCCATCAATTGGCTGGTCTGCATTGTCAATCGACATCCACACCACGCTCAAGGTTTGAGAGTCAGAGGTTGTTTCTAAGGAAATGACTGGGCCGCCAGGTGGGGCTACCTTCGGGCATGTTAGTTGCTGCAAGAAGACCAATGCATAAAGACATGAGATGACTCGATCAACATTGCAGGGTCTTGATGAAAGTACAATGAAAAACATAACTTTTTTCCCCAAATGTTAAAAGATTGTTAAATCAAATACCACGCAGCCTCTCTTCCTGTAAGCTGTACATCCACTTACAACAATAGTTTGCATCAAAATGACTTTTACAAAATTGTTTTTTTTTTTTAAATCAAATTTGTTGGGATAGCTTTAAAACTATTGTATTCCCTTCCCTTCTTACCCTCTCCACAATAGTAAAAGATGAACATGTACCAACTTTAAACTGTCAATATTGATTCGTCACAGAGTGATATAGTCATGACAATTTTTCTCCCTCAAAAGCACATACGGCAGAGATAAAATATTACAAACTTCTGTTCATTCAGTGATCCGATTTACACAGTAGCTGGACTAACCCTCAAAACCTCATTTCCAGCCACTAAATCAATCATCCACCGTCAAAATATCTCCACTTACCAATGTGTTTGATTCCAGGACCTGGTTCTTCGGGTGGTTGGGGTAGACCTCCACAACCACATTGTATTTTCTCCCACCAGCCAGACCTACCAGTTTCAGGCTGTTGTTGGAGCTTGGGAACTTCTGGCAGTAGCTCACGCCATTCAAGAACAACTGCAACGTGAACAACGTCAATGTTATGATACTATATGAGACATACCGATGAAATCTGCTATAAACTTCCCTCACCCATGACAACCAACATCAGCATCACCCTCAGCAACACCATAAACAAAACAATTCCTACCTGGTAAGACTTGATCTGTTTTCTGATGGCAGCATCTGGCATGTCCCAGAAGACCTCCAGTGTGCCAGGGGAGGTAAAGCAGGCTTTGATAGTGGGCTTGCAGCTCCACCAGTCCCAGGTCTTAGTCTGAGGCGGCACCTTCATCTCCTGGTCTGACACTTCAGATTCGGACTTCTGGTCGGCGTCACCTTTCGTCAGCACCCAGAATCGCCTGAAGAAAACAACAATAATGTCATTAGTCAAAACAGTTTATTACAAACCATAGAGGGTAAACTTAGCTTCAACATACATTGGTTTCAGAGATTAAAATAAAATGTTGTGTGTGGTTTTTTTAAAACTCTAAAGCTGTAATAAGTCAACTTTGCAATTAACATTTTGGTATATGCAATTTGCAGAAATACAAACATGGAGTTTCAAAGCAATCAAAGAAAATCTTAATTTTTCTGTTGATTGTTTTTAGTTTTATATAGGTTGTTATCCTATACTGTTTCTGAGATAAGGCAAACAATTTTTTTTACATAAACATAAACAAACAAAAGCAAAATGATTTCATTGCATTTCTGTCTGAATACTGATCAAGCCTATGATAACAATAGCTGTAAATTAATATTAAACTGCACACTTACTTGGATGTAAATATATGACTTTGCAGGAAGTTATCAGCAACAGCAATGGCACGCACAAACTGCAATCCTGACTCTCTCAGGGTGATGCCACGCTCAGGCCGATAAAGCTGAAAACAAAACACAGCCAAGTTTATACAACAACATATAAACCATCACTGGAAAGCATTATCCTAAAACATGCATTATTATAAAATAATCTACAAACCGTTAATGAAGTTTGGGTATAATTCTATGTCGTGCAGATTTCATCATCTGCTGTTATTGTTATATTAAGAGTCAGGCCAGTGGAGAGGTCTATTGAGTCTGGGGATTCTACGCAAACACACATAAACACACACACACACACCACACACTTGTTTTCACAGTGTTATTATGACTTTCATGAAACCGCACATACGTTGTGTTGACAATGGGTCATATTTTGTCCCCCTTTTTAAGTACTTTTAAGTGTTTGAACGCTAACCCAAACCCTTACGGATCATTGGTTTGGCATCAAAACAACGAGGGCTGTCAAAACAAGGTATGTAGATGTTCTCTAGTTTGTCCAAATAATGCCATGTAAACAAGTACCCATGCATACACACACAATTTGGACCATAGAATGTCTTAGGTCTCCTGTCCCTTTATCCCAAAGGTGTATAAACGATTACCTTGGAGTTGGTGGAGGGACTAGAGCCATCCAGTGTGTAATAGATCTTGGCACCCTGGGTCTTAGAGGCCAAATGAACTTTTGTGTACTTGTCCACAGTACCTCCCTTGTACTCTGATGTGATGTAGGGTTCTCCCGTGCGACGAGCTGTGCAGTACGAAACACAAATTGTTATTATTTCAAAACCCACTGCTTAATCTTCAACTAAGCTACTACTTTAAAGTTTATTTGAAAACTTGTATGACCAACATGAAAAGAATAATGCAACCACTTCTGCTTAGGTAATGCTACCTAAGCTCCCCAACTTCACCCCCAATGAACCGATGTTAAAGAATAATTGTGTTCTTTACAATTTACACTAACATTTTTTCGCAGCATGCTCAGTGCTCTTGAATAAAGAAAATACAGACAATGGAAGTATGGACACTTCAAAAATAAAATGTAAGAAAGTAAGAGAAGAGAGAGAGAGAGAGAGAGAGAGAGAGAGAGAGAGAGAGAGAGCTATCATCAGAGAGAGAACTATCATCAACAAAATCACTATATCATCATCAGAGAGAGAACTATCACCACCAACAATCGTCATAGCTTAATTAACCAAACTTCTCCTCCATAACATATATTCAGAGATGCCAACCTGCAGAAAAATCTGTCGGTGAGAAATTTATAAATTGTCAGTACTTTTAAAATTTTGTCAGTAGACAAGAGGGAGCAAAGGTCCAGGATTGAGATTTCTTATTAAAAATCATTTCGGAAAAATCGAAGATGACTGAGCTCCGCAAAAGAATTCTATAATAATCTGTGGTAAAACTTGCCCCCGACCGAAGTCAGAAGGATAAGCAATGTCAGTTCGCAAAATTTTTAACATCAACCTGCTATGAATCAGAATCATTTACAGCATAATGTTAGAGTTAATTAAAATAAATCGCTTTGAGGTTGTGTATCGGCATACAATTTTTTTCAAAAAAAGGTAAATCTCATTTATTTCTTTGCATTGTTTTGTCTGCTGCTACTGCTTCAGCGCAGCTAACAAAGTTGTGAACTACAATATGCAGTAAGTTAAACTAATCAAATAGATTTAGTACCTTATAATATGCTGCATTATTTTATACTGTGACAGTGCCAAAGGGTAATCAGTCTGAAACGTGTAACAGTCCTTTTGCCATAATCATCAGCTGGAAATATATATTCTTGTAAAAATTATTCTCGACGTAAGAAAAATGACTTCAGCGTAAATCCGTAAAGAACTATTTGCCACTGGAAAATAATACGGTGAAACCGTGAGGGTTGGCATCTCTGTATATCGTCAACATGACTCACCCACTTCCAGCACATTCACAGTGCAGGAGAAGCCAGGTGCACCCTGGGACACCACAGTGTAGCTCCCTTCCTCGTCAAACGTGTAGAGAAAACTGTCATTGGCCAAAGGACGTCCACTGTTAAAAGCACGTGGTCCTTTGATCATGTTCAGTGGTGTCTGAGAGAGCAACCGGGAGATAAAACAAATATTAATGTAACTGAGGATGTTTTGCTTTGTTTTCTCCCCAGGTCTGCCTGGCTGCAGAGAAACAAAATATAAAACCATACAAAGGCATGGAAAACGCTAGGTCAAGCAGTAGCTATAAGTATTGTGTGAAATCTCTGGTGTGCAGTGAAGGTACAAAATAAACATAAATAAGCTAAGCTTAATATCTAAATTAAAAATCTTGCGTAATATAGAACACAAGTGAATGTGAATGCTGAAGCAATTCGAATATAATCATGTCTATATATGGTTTATAAGACTAACCAGTATCTAACTGTGCAGATTGTCTATTTTTCTCCAAGCACTTGGCGTAATAAAAATCATGTTTGCGTATAACTAATTTGTGACACATAGGCACCAATGCAAATAAGAAAAATACGAAAATAAGCTTCTAACTGATCAACAACCACCAATGCACAAACATTTAATCTTAAAATTACTACATATGCGTGGTAACTGAACCCAATAATAAGCACTAATGGTAACCAAATTTGATTCACAAAAGTGCTTTTACATTCTACAGATATGCTTCATTCCTAGTTCTGTTCTTTAACAATGCAAACACTTACTTTACAAAGCATGCTAGCTGTGTCCATGCAAAATCTATTACAGTGCAAGAGCACCTAAAAGCAATGATTTATTGGTCTAATTACCACAAAGAGCAAATTGTGGCTGGTCAATTATTTGAGCTAAAGCTGAAGCACTAAAAATAGTAATGAAGCAACCAATGCATCGCTAAATATAATCAAGAAGAATCAACACAACAACAACATAAGCAAAAATAGTTCAAATGACTAGTAACCTATTAGTAGGATACAGTGGTTTTGTGTGTGTGTGTGTGTGTGTTTGTTTGTTTGTTTGTTTGTTTTACGTCTTTTCACTTAAAAGTGATTTTAGACAACATTAACAACAGTAAATTAAAATACAACTAAAACATAAATAAAGGAGACAGGCAACAATCACTTATACTATTCATAATATTCAAAGCATAGAGACTACATTCAAAAAAGGCAAAAAGGCGAGATAAAACAATCCTCCGTGAAGAGGTATAGTTAGATTTCTCTCCATTCTCCCACGGATAACTGCCTCTCCCACCCCTCCTACCGTCCTGAATGCAGTCCCTATTTACATATTATCCAATATTTCTTATTCCATTCATCATCCATAAGGAAAAGTATAGCAATGTGTGTGTGTGTGTATGTGTGCGTGAGCACACGTGTGTGTGTGTGCATGGTTGTTGTTTTTTAAACATGGAATGGCAGTAAGAATTTTGGTGGACATACACTACAGAAATAGAATATAATCCATATACAGATAATTATGTAGGCTTTAAATAATGAATGTAACATTTTATACAAGACATTATTAACAAGTGGCTGTAGGAAGGGAATGAAGGTACACCAAACTTACCACAACAGCACCAACCTCATTATAACACATTAAGATATAGATCTACTTGAAAGTTACAATCAGGAAGGGTACAGAATAACCCTTTGCTTTCTTCTCCATACAAGGCTTGAACAGCATTTTCATTTAAATAAAATCAGAATGAACTGTAAAAATATAAGAGACAAACTATGCAGCCCTGGATCTACAGCCAAGACATACAAACAACAAAACAGAGTGGATATCATAAACCAACTTCAAGTATTCAACCCAAACTTCAAAATACACATGTGAAACCTTGCATGGAACAAAAACATTCAAATCAACATAAAAGATTAAAAAAAATAAAAATAAAAAGGAAAACAAGACAGAAAACTCAAAGTGAAATAGATCAGTTTTAATTATGTTCAAAATGTTCCCAGAATCAATCATTTTTTACATGACAAACAAACAAATTGTTAAAAAATAATATTTTCTTGTCATCAAAATTCTTTTGTTGGTGGGAACAATCATGTTAACAGTTTTAATGTCATGCTCAAGAAAGCAATCAATACATTTCCAAAGTGAAGAAGGAAAAAAATCAAATCAATCCTATCTTAAAGCAAAATATTCACAATATAAAATACAAATGTGCAGGATCCTCCTGCTGCTGGGGTAGTCCTCCCATAGAAAATGTCTCCTCCAAATGTCCAATACGAGCTGTTCACTTCAAACACTCTCACACAATGTTGCTGTACAATACAAAATGTACATGGAGAAACAAACTGCAATCATTGCAAAGTCACTCCAGCAATAGTTAGCAAACAACACAGCAACAGAAGATGGGAAAAGAGGAATAGCGATCGGGAAAAAGAGTGAAGAAGAAACATCAACGAGGAAACATTAGTCAAGACATTAAACATAACCTATGAAGGTCTAAAAGATTACATGTTAAATGAGAATCAGGGAAAGGATTTTTTTTCATGCAAGAAAGACCTCATGTTACATAGACAAAAAATACATAATTTCCACCATACAATAAAGATCTCATGTTATATAGACAAAGAACAAATTATGCGTATATGTGATGCGTAATTCTTGAAACTGTGTATTTCCTGAAATACACACGATTTTGCTCATTTTATAATATGTGAGCAAAATTGCGCATTTCATGAAAGAGCCAAATTTATTGCCCATTTGATTAAATGAGCAAATTTTTTTTGCTCATTTCATGAAATACGTAATCGAGAATTTGAGAGTCAAATGTTTGAATGCCAGATTGTTTATTTCATGAAATACGCAATCGAGAATTTGAAAATGTTATGTTGAAAATCTTGATGTGTTCACTCGCATGTGAGCCTTGATGAGTGTTCATTCATGCGCTTTTGTGTACTGCTTCTGTGGTTCTTCAAGGTTGGCTTTCTAGATCCCAAGTGGAATTTGCATAGCAAGTTTTGTTAAAAGTTGAAGATGTTCCTACTGTGGCAGAACTGCCCATTCAGAGTGCTGTGAGAGTTCTGTCCGTTGGAAACGGACAGGGCTACATGAGGTGTCAATGCAAAGGCTCAAAGGACCTACCGATTTGTTTAATGAGATTTAATCTCAAGACTGATTGCACAAAGCAACCGGTCACATGCTAAAATTCCATTCAACAGAGGTGGGAGTTGGTTTTCGCTGTGGCTCACTCATAGGCTTCTTTCCTTGGTCCTGTAGTGCTCTCCCTTGTTGCTACATATATGTTGTGAAAGCTATGGCCAGCAGGTCGAGTTCCAGCAGTCGCAGGATAGTGAGAGAAGACTGTTTGCCATATTTAGCTGTTTTAGAAGCAGGAGGAGGAAATTCGACAGAAGAGATGACATTCATTCAGAAAGAGGCTTCTTTTCCTTAGTCTTGTAGTGCTCTCCCTTATTACTATATAGGTTATATTTGGTAAAAGCTATGGCCAACAATTCGAGTTCAAGCAGTTCGGAGAGTGAGAGAGAAGACTGTTTGCCATATTTAGCAGTTTTAGTAACAGATGAGGAGGAAACATTTGTCGATGGTGGGTAAGGCCATGGTATCGGGAGGAGGGAGACACTCGGGGCTTATTCTGCCCTTTGATTTGATGACAACCTCTTGTTGAGGTGTCAGCCATTTTCTTCAGTGGCCATGTCAAGGATGCCACAGCATCTTCTGATTGGTCCGTACTAATGATTTCATCGCAGGAATTAGAACATGTTCTATTCTCTGAATCTAAGATGGATTCGCAAGAGATATTATCGTTATAAACTTCTTGCAGCATGTGACTGGGTAAATCTTATGAAAATCGGTAGGTCTGACTGGGGCTTAAGAGATGTTCATGTTTCAAATTGGATAATCTTTGCATTAGTGCCTGTCATCCAGTCGACGTAACTTCAAAAACAAGCAAGACTGAGTAAAATCTGGATAATAATAATAATAATAAATGTAGATTTATATAGCGCTGCATCACAGCCACAAGTGGCTGTGCTCTCCGCGCTTGACACATTCATACACCATTTATACTACACAACAACAGTAGGTATATAAAGTCTGAATAAATTCACTAAAAATGGAAAATGTATGGATATGGACTCTATATACTGATGTAGTGCCTGTCATCCACGAAGTAACTGCAAAAACAAGCAAGACTGAGTAAAATCTGCAAATGGACTCTATATACTGATGTAGTGCTTGCCATCCACGAAGTTTCTGATGTAAATGATAACAAACAATGATGTTTACTGATCAATTTATCGTTCTCAAATGTCCATTTTATCAAATGAGCCATCTTGCACTCAAATGTTTGACTCTCAAATTCTCAACAGCATATTTAATAAAACAGGCAACCAAATTTTGCTCATTTTTTTTTCATGAAATGGGCAATAATGTGGCTGTTACATGAAAGAATTATGCGTAACATATACACCTGCATCTTCTCATCATACACACAGACAATTTTTGTTAAAACTACACTATCATATTTCTAAGCATACATTTAGTTAAATATCAAATATGGCTAAAAAATACTACTTTGATTATTGTCAGGCCAATTAACTGTGCTTAAAATTTGTTTGAGGATTGGGTGCGACCTTAAAACTGGAACAGAATGACAACTTGTGAAGGGAGTCCCATTTTAAATCTGACTGACATATAGGTATTACTCTTTAAAACTAACATCAATCAAATAATTACAAAAATAATATAGCAAAGCTGAATACTGTATTTCTAACTTGTAACCTGCTCAACAGCATACAATTGTAGAGGTTGAAGGTCATAATTAAGTCAGATGGGCTTTAATCTGTAAAGGAGGGGTGGGAGGGGGCACAATACCGGGACACTTCAAGACAGACATGAAAGACAAAGAAATGTAAAAGAAAAGGAAAGACAAAGAGATAGAAGACGGGGATCAAAGAGGGTGAACAATTTCTGGATGGGAGGAGGAGATGGAGGAGGCAAAAAAGGTTGGAGGAGGAAAAGCTGAAGGAGAATGCAGCAAACGTAAAGTGAATCACCTTGTCCGCAGTCACGGATGACCACTGCAAAGCACATATTGTCAATGACATCGTAGTGCAGTGAGAACACAAAATCATGCAGCGTGGTCAGTACAATTGTCAAGCTCAGTCACAGTGTTGAATGTTACTCCACAAACACAGCATATTGTTTCTGCTGTTATCATCAAATGTTTTTGCACACATAATCTTGGTTGCTCGCTTGCTTAGCAACATTAAAGCAGTTAATATGTATGTCCTAGAACCAAAACAACCCCATTACCGCCGATCATAAATTACATAAAGTGAACGATGTTTGGATTTGGAAATTATAACCATCTGATGATTCGTAAGGACCAATGACTTATTCCGCCTACTTTAACCCAGCTGCTTGCCTTTATATTCATCCTTACTGCTGTTATTTTTATTCAAAGGTTAGAGAAAGAATTGTTCGTAACTAAAACATCCCTGTACTTATGGAACAAAAGCATGAAAAATTGCAGCATCGATAAAAAGGCAAACATATTGTATCATTTCTGAGTGGGTCTACAAAATTCTGGGCATTGCAGGCTAGCAAGAGATTATTGGGATATGATGATGAACAGCAAACTGGCAACTATGGAATGAGTCTGAGACTTATACCTTCTAGCTGATGAATGCTAACTTCCATGGTTTGATGTGCAGTCACAATACTCCCACTAATAAGTAATGATACACGAACAATCTACTCGGCAGATATTCCAATCTCAAGATTTACAGACAGCAAATGAGAAAGCAAACTTTGTATATTATCAAAATGAATGAATAGGCAATAAAATGACACAAAAATACTGGAAACACCATTTTGATACAAAATGAATTTTAAAAAAAATGCCAAAAGACTTGAACAAAGGTGTAGCGTGGTGTGATGCGATCCGGCAGAAGATGAGCCCAAAGAAAGACTGTGAGAATGAAACGACGAAAGCCAATAGAACATACTGGGCCAAAAAGAAACCTGAATGCAACAAAGCTGTACCTTAATTGCCACTGGCAACACAAAGTCACCCACATAATGTGCTGTAGTTTCAATCGGAGGACAATAGGAGAATACTACATAAGGCGTATGGGGTTGCTGCATGAGGGTGGATGACCAGTCACAACAAAGGATAATTTCGGAAAACTAAATTCACAGGTGCCAGAAGGTACTGAATATGACATGCAAACTTGATGTCGGATTCTCAAGCAGGAGAAAAAAAAAAGAAGCTTGAAGATGAAAGAAAATAAAACTACAATATGAATCCATTCTAAAAGGCCAGTATTACTTTTTAGAACTGAATTTGATACATCTATAAAGGTACTAATGGTACATTACTACTGAATACTATAAAGAAAACTAGAAGCGGAAAGCCCATATGAGTCCTTATGGAACTCGCCATATTTAAAATAAAATGAGTGCCAACAAAAACAAAATGAAATGGTGGCATTAAAATGCAAATATTGACTTTGATCTTTCTATGCTCTTGACCTTGAGAAGACCTTGACCTCCAGCTCCAAATACACTCATGTATTATCAAATAAACTACAGCAACAGTTGTATTATGCACCCCACCCTCTTCCCAACCCACCATCCTCCACAAAACAACAAAAGCACAAAAAAACCCCAGTGAAATTGGGATGATCTTGACCTTTAGTGATGTTGACATTGGTATTTCCTTGACCTTCATGTGACTTATGTATTTCTGATCAAATAACCCAATGTTGTTGCATACTATGGGTTAAGTAAACAGCTATTCCTCTGTACAAAGATCTATTTTTTTAATGTTTTTGCAAGACCTAAAATGACAATGACCTTCAAGATCAACGCACAAATTGAACATATATGAAAGATCAATCATTGAACATATATGAAAGATAAATCTATCAGCTCTAAATACAACAAGTTTGGACTTTATTTCTCTCATAGTTTAGGGTCACGGTCACTTCAAAGTACCTATACTAACAACTGACCTCAGACAGCTCCAGTGATCTTGACCTTGGAGTTAGTTATTCAAGACCTTGGAGTGAGATTGACCAAATTTGCATACAAGCTTGTAGTATATGTGTCTTATTAATATCCATAATGCACCAAAGAATCATGAGTTCAATATTAATAAGAAAAAAACATGAACTTTTGTGAAAATTTACATTTTGGACTAATATTTATTGACCCTGAGACCTTGACCTTGAAGTGAAGTCATTCATTCGCTGATCATTTATGACGTCTCTTGGGTGTGCATCATCTTACCAAGTTTGGTTGTGATAGTTGAAAAAGGTTCAGAGATATTAATCCACTTGCAAGTTTTGCACATTCAAACTGCAGACAGATTGACCTTTTTTTAAAAATGTCATTTCTGGACTATTGAGGACTCCTCTCGCACAGATCTGCAAAAATCTGGATTTTATTTATTTATTTTTGGGGTGGTAATGGAGGAGGAAGTGAGTGTACAGACTCATACTGTTATGCATGTTAGTCAAATATATATAATTCATGCAAAATACAAACTACTAACGTGACATAGAATATATATATGTTATAATGTATTAACAATCTGTGCAGTTTGATTTCTAAAAAGCTCTTGTGCTTGCAAATCATGCTTAACATTAAAGTGCTAATGCAATGAAAAGTATGGGGAAAACAATGCATTCAAATCACATTACATAACAACTACACTAATAATAAAACAAAATAAATATGTACAATAAATAGCTTTGCATAAAGTAATAGTTTTTTAAAATGTACAACTATTCCAAAAAAAATATTGCACTGAACATCTTCAACGGTAAATTGTAAAACCATTAAAATATTATGTCTGTGAAATTGAAAACCACAAAAAATGTAACTCAATAGCTTTGTTTTTAAAAAATGTGAAGAAAAAGAAAAAAAAAGTCTTCACAGGCTTATAATTAACACGTACTAACAAAATCTTACAAGCTTCAATGAAAATAAAATACAATTGTTTGGTACTTACAGCGCTCTGTGGATCCGTGACATGAATGATGTTGTGATCTTGATCTGTTCCTTTCCAGCTCCACAACAAGCTTTCACCCTAAAACAGCACAGAAAGATTCAATCAACACTAGCGCAAGAAGCAATCACTGATCAAATCAAACTTATTTTAAGTATGTGCAACAATTAGCAATGACCAATTCTACAGATATTCTCAACATGTAGTTCCATACGCTATTCCTGTTGTTAAATAAGGGCAGGATTAAGACCAGAACACGTGTTCATTAGGTGGATTTGTTGATTTATTATGTCATGTACTGATTTATTATTTTATGTATTGATTTAATATTTTATTTATTTTATTATTGCATTTATTGGTTTATATATTTATTTATTATTACTTTACTTACTTTTTTTCCCAAGGCTTATTTGGGGCTACATTATTATTTCCTCTTTTCCAAGGCATAGGCTGTGCAAAAGGACGCAATATTTTTCAGGAATATTAACCACACTATTCAACAATTTTGAACATTTCAAATAATCTGTTACAGGCTGAGCCTTATGTGAGCTGACCAACCCCTTGGCTCAACACAAACTGAGTTTCAAAGATCTATCAAACATAGGTGTGTAGATGAATACCTCAACACAACTTGAGTTTCAAAGATCTATCAAACATAGGTTGTGTGTAGATGTGAATACCACAACATCCTCTGACACCCAGATTCGATTCAGCATCCTGTCTTGGGCAAATTGCGTTGACGGCAGCCTCTAAATGCTAGTAGCATGTCACCTTTGCTTGAGCCTATAGCAAAATGTCGATTAGGTGTGAATAACACATTTACCAATGAAAAGGTAAGAAATTATGTTGCACACACCTTCTGCAGATAGACAGTGTCAGGGTGGAATCCCGTCTTGTCCAGTTGTACAGTGATGCTGTCACAACGATCGTCACACACGACACTGCTCAGCACCGTCTCTTCCATCAACTGGACAACAGACGACAAATTATCCTAGTTGCAAGAAAACTTCAGAAAAGTGAGAAGTAATAATAACAAATGTACACGAAGGCTTTATTAAAACTGTGACTAACAGAATGTCATTATTATGAAATTAAAACAATAAACAAGAGAGAGAGAGAGAGAGAGAGAGAGAGAGAGAGAGAGAGAGAGAGAGAGAGAGAGAGAGAGAGAGAGAGAGAGAGAGAGAGAGAGAGAGAGAGAGAGAGAGAGAAAGAGCTGAGAGAGTGAAAGAGAGAGTGAGAGAGACTGAAAGAGAGAGAGTGAGAGAGAGACAGCAGTATACAATTTCTCACATTCGAGTCTTTTCCTCGTTGAAATGACTTGCTCTTGAAATGGTACTTGCCAACCTGGCTAATCCCCTTGGCAAAGCATCGCCTGTAAATAAAAACATCTTATCATTGAGTAAGAGGGCTAAACAATAGCTTGAGGACTGCAAGTACACAGTTTTGCAAAATAAGTCAGTTGGAATTAGATCAGACCTGTTCACCCCTACCAATGCCAGTCAGGAGTAAGCAGACTGTCTGTCAGGAGTTTCATCTGTCTGTCAGGAGTACAGTACTGGAATACATTTTTTGAGAGATTGAGAAAACAGAAAACAAAAAGACAGTTAAATTTACTACAAAACACACCAAAAAGTAAATTTGAAAAAGCATTCACTTATTTATTGCTTTAGCAATAAACGAGCTTATTGTGCGTTGGTTAGCCTGCCCTTGTTGCAACTGCTAGTGTCGACCACAGTTCACGTGCCTTTCAATGTAATTTCTACCGCCGTGCGCAACGCTGAAGTAAAGTTTGCAAATTTTGCAGTAAGCATAGTTTTCAGACCTTTCGGAGCTCGTTAAGCACTTATGCAGTTCTGAATAAGAAGCATTCCACTTCTGCGTATGAAGCATCTTCTTTTTGGGTGGTGTTTGTCCACCATCTTCTGCGTTTTTTCTTTTCGGCATCGCGAACAGACTGGTCACTTCGAAAACATGCACAAATGCTCGATCACACACGAAATAGAGTGCGAGAGCCGGAAATCGAAACTTGTACAGGAAATTCCAGATTTTGTCTTATTACGGAAAACTTACGAAACGGAAGAAAGAGCGTCTTACTACCGAAAAAATTACTTTTTTTTTTTCATCGCTCGCGTTTGAAACCGGAGTTTTTGTTTTCAAAACGGATAAGCGGATTTTCAAAGTCAAAACGGGGAAAATCCGGTAAAACCGGAGGAGTGAACAGCTCTGAATTAGATTGAACAACAAAAACTATGAATGTTCATGAGTGACAACAAACTTTCCTTGAGGTAGTGTGGGAGTGGGAGGAGGGGAGAGGCAGAAGGGAGGAGGGATGGGGCTGAAGCTAATGAAACAACCTTGGAAAAAAAACTTATTAGATGCAGCCCCACTCACAGCTATTTTCATGTCCATATCAGAGTTTAGTATTCTTCACCATTAACAACATCAGTGTCATGTATCATATAGTGTTGTTATTCAAGCTTGTCTTCCTAAGACGTTATATTATTCAAGCTCGTCTTGCTAAGACGTTATATTATTCAAGCTCGTCTTCCTAAGACGTTATATTATTCAAGCTTGTCTTCCTAAGACGTTATATTATTCAAGCTCATCTTACTAAGACGTTATCTGGATGGTAGTTTTCAGGCTTAATAATGGTTATCCATAGCTCTCACCTTGGCAAAAGAGCCTTCTGACTAGCAGCAGAGTCTAGGACCTGATCAACAGTTTCTACCAGGCAGACGTCATATTGGCGGGGTGACCCAAAGATCCAGGCCACAACATCGTTCACTTGGATTCTCACAGGATCTGGTTTCAGCTCTGACTCAAGTACAGCCACTTCGTGAACTTGAGGACGGGTGGAGACTACCACAGCTCCAAACACCTGGGGTAGTGATTGGCTGAAACAAAATGAAAACATGATGATGAAGCCTGGATTTGCTGAAACAACAGTTGGTCAGGTTAATGTAATGTCTCAACTAATTTCCATACCTATGAATCATATTAATTAACCCTTGGCACAAAGAAACATTGTTGATAATTATTAAGGTCTCCCAAGTTTGGAACTTTGTCACTCACGAAATGAAATTCTGCCCTCTGTGAAAGCAGAATGTCATGTTCTGTGCAGCACCACCAGGACAAGGGAGAGTGGGATACACCAACTCCTTTATGGAGTCAATATCTAGTTGCACTACACTACACTCTATGCAGACGACGCCCCTAAAATGAACTGTCATTGTGACGTTTGATTATTGCCTGTGAATGAAGGTATAACTTTGTTTGCTTCAGGGTATACTACTCCGAGATCTGCACAGAGACCATTGGCAGTTTGGTCTGTGTTGCTCTTAGCTGTGATGTGAACTCACCTTATGAAGTAGTAAACACCAGGTGTGGAGAACTGGAAAGCGTAAGCGGACGGGCTGTCTCGCACCTGACCGCTGGTAAATCCTCCAGGGATGTGCAGGCCTTGATGTGAGACCTGCATAATGTTGTGCTGCTTCTTCCCGCTCTGCCACACCCACCACACACGGTCGTTGCAATTCACCGTGATCACCTTAGGTTCAAATCCATTGTCTGTCAGGTGAACTGTGTGATTCTAAAACAAAGAGGAAGTCATACAATACAAATATGTTTGCTTGTTTATTTGTCTTTAATTCTGGAAAGAAAAAAATCACAAACACTAATATGTAATTCTTTTTAACTTTCAAATTCCTCTTCAAAGGACACCCTCATTCAATAAGTGAAATAATACTTATTTTAAAAATGTCACAAATTTCATGATGACCATAAAACAAAAACAAAAATATTGTATTCATTATGCCAACTGGAATGGTGGAAACAGTGTGAAGCAGAAAGCATGGGAGGGGACGAAGAGAGAAAAGTAGAGTTAGTCTGACACCCAATCATATAATATAATTAATTATGAAGCCTATCTCTGCTCATTTTAGAACAAACAGCTACAGCCGCCAACCTTTGATCCAGGGTTGACGATCACAGAGCAAGTGTTGAAAGCTTCACCAACATCGGCCACTTTGTACGTGTACGTTCCTACAGTAGTGAAGCTGATGCTGGCTTCACCAACGCGGGTCATCAGTTGGGCCCCTGATGCATCCAGATCTTGCAAATGCTCTGTTATAAAAATCAAAGCATGAATTTTACTGCTGAATCAATAACGTTATCTGTCTAAACACTTACCAGTGGTATTGCTAATCAATGATGGTATCTATAAAACACTTGCTTATTCTATCCTACCCTATCCCATAACTCGAAAGTCGTTGGGGCACCACTGTGACGTGGGGTTTTATTGTTGCTGGGCTCTGCACAATGGACTGCTATTACACACTCATCTTAGTCTATGGGGATCGCTAGTGAATCTCCCTATGACTTAACTTAATACATTTATTTGTTTAGCTCGGTCTGTGTTTAGGCTGGGGTACAGAGATAGATAGAAAAATGGTAAAAGATAACTGTCACACTAGCTTTCACACGGCTATGAAACATGTGTAGTCCAGCCACTTGATAACAGTAAATATCACACATTTATTTCTTCTACTCATTGACATCTGAAGAAGAAGAAGAAGAAGAAGAAGAAGAAGAAGAAGAAGAAGAAGAAGAAGAAGAAGAAGAAGAAGAAGAAGAACAAGAACAAGAAGAACAAGAAGAAGGAGACAAAAGAAAGAAAGAAAGGAAGAAAGAAAAAAAGGAAGAAAGATAGAAAGAAAGAAAGAAAGAAAGAAAGAAAGAAAGAAAGAAAGAAAGAAAGAAAGAAAGAAAATAAAATGAATATTTCCAACAGAGTAGACACATATATGCTTGCATATATAGCATTACAGAGCATCTTTACAGTTTTGGTTCAACTACCATACCTATATAGTCCAGAGTGTTACCTGTGTTGTCAGGTGTGATGTTCTTACGAGATAAAGGGTTGAGAACCTTGTCCTCTTCCAAAAGCAGCAGCCCTTCTCCAACATCGGCAATAGCGGGTCCATCCCACGCCCACCAGACTCTCTCTCCTGTCGTCACTCGAAGCAGATCTATCAAATATAACCACAGCAGTGGATTAAAAATGTCAGTTTCCTGATTTGGTGGTGGTTGTTTTGCTCTTGCTGGGTATATCATCTAAACTTGGGTGCCACAGCAGTGGATTAAACAATTTCAACTTTTCTGAGTTTGTTGTTGTTGCTGGCTAGCGTCTGAAATTAAGCTGTTATGCAGCACACAAACAATAAACAAAAGGTGGGAATCTATGATCAAACAATATGAAAAACATACAGTCTAAATTATAGCTGCCAGTTTTTTTTTTTTTTTTTTTTATAGTAATAGCTTTCATAATCAGTTAAGTAATGTTAGAAAAAAAGCCAGCATGTTGAATGAGTTTTTTTTTTATACAAGAACTTTAAAGCAATCAATGATAACACACTGGCGCATACACCCACACACAAAACCAGCAAGCTCAAGGCAATCAGATTGTACCTGGAGTAAATCCATTGCCCTGTAGTTTGACTACATGCTCTCTGGGTTTGGGTTTGACAATGATTGTGCCGATGTACTCGGCAGCCTCCTCAAAGTTCTGGTCAGAGAAGTAGAAGACACCCACTTTGTCAAAACGATGACACATCAAGCCTTGTTTGCTGTGCAAAAAATAAAAAAATAAAAAGACAAATTTAATTTTAATGCTACTACTTCTTAAGTGTATTGTAGCTGTGCCCCAGTTATTAAGAGTTTCTTTCCAAGTTACAATTACTAGAAGTGATTAATTAACAGAACTTCCATTTTGCATGTTGTGCTGTGTTGTTTTCCTGTACATTGTGCTGCAATGTTATTTCCTATTGATGCACCATGCACTTTGATTTATGATGTTTACACTACAGTTTCCCTACCTTGGGTTGGTCCACTTGAATCCATCTTGTACAGGCTGAAACAACAAAGAATGGAAATAAACATTAACAGAATGAAAATAAACCTCAACCAATTAAATAAACATGAGTCATCCACAAACAATCCAAATAAACCTACAAGATGAATTCTTTCCAGGGGTGCTGAAAGTTAGAATTTAAACTCATGCCCCAGGCTAAGCAACTCAGGCTTAGTTATTTGCTCACTGATCCATGAATAACTTTCGCAATAAAAGGTAACAGAATGCAGTTTGCATTTAGGTAAAACTTGAAACAAACAAAATAAAAGAATATAGAATGTGTAGAGGGACTGAATGGCAGCAAAAGAGGATGCGTCAGGCAAGTCAGTTACAAGTCAGCCTCATCTGTTGCATCCTTTAGAGCATCGCTAACAGACTGGAGCGTAAACATCTTTTGATGAATACCCCCAACGTGTGTACATATGTCTTAACACAATTTTAACCCAGTCAGACTGCCTCACTACCACATCCTCAAAGAGTACTTTTAGCTGATTTTAAATCTGTAAACACCCTTCGCTGCCCACGCCAAAGTTGTGGAATCGTTTCCTCGAAAATGGGGTATCCACAGTATTACAAAGAAGAAGAAGGTTTAGGTTGCCCAAGAAGATTTCTACTCGTAATTAGCTACCGGGTGAGTGCTTTCAGCACCCCTACTTTCTAAATCTTAACACTATTATTTAACTCTTTGCCTGCCAATCGATGATATATCGTCGATCTGAGCCGGCATGTTTGTGCCAATCGACGATATATTGTCGATTTCAGTATTCCGTTTCGTTCCGTTTTTTTGCGCAGTCCAATCCAAGTTTTATTTTAACCAAAGAGAGATAACTCTTTCTACTTTCGTTCTCGATCGACACGCGCATGTTTTCTTCAAATTGATTCGTTTTTAGAGTGTTTTTTGTGCATTTTACTAAGCATTGTGATGGGCCCAATCGACAGTGTGTCAAACTCTGCTAATAATCAATATAATTTCAAACTGTAAAGTGTATTTTGATCCTAAATAAATTTTCTTTCTGGTGTGTGAAGCTGATTCAGTGATTGGAATTATTCCTCCAGATTTTTTTTATCACTGTGGTATGTAGAAATATTTTTATTTTATTTTATCATTTCAAAAAGATCAACATGCTTTCAAAACACATATTTCAATAACATAATCAAATTAACATTTTTGTGTTTTTTTTTCTTATTCTTCACTCTTTTACCTTTAATTTGATATGAAATATGTCTATTTAACAACTATTATTGAAAGAACAGTAGCTTAAATGCCTAAGGTACTGAACTTTCTTTCCGGTGCCAGAGAAATGTCTGGCACAAACGTGGAAACATGCCTGGCAGGCAAAGAGTTAAGTCCCGGGTTCGAGCCCTGTCCGGGCCATTGTGTTGTGTCCCTGGGAAAGACACTTTACTCCCGTTTCCTACTCCTTCGGATGAGAGTATAAACCGAGGTCTAGTCTGTGTCGCATGCACTCCATCATAACGGACTTTAAAGATCCTGACGCTCATGTCCTAGACAGGTGAGTGCCGGTAACAAGAACATACCCAGCATTTGGCTGCAGAGTCCTCAATAAGCTGAAAGTGGCAGCCCCAACGAAAGAAGAAGAAGAAAAAAATTACTATTTTTAATTGGAATGCAAGCGCACACAAAGAGAAAAAGTCACACACCTCATAGGCATCATCTTCATTGTGTTCAGTGGTGGGTGGCTCTATCTGATATACACTGTGTGCTTTCTTGCACTGTAACAAGAGTAATCAACTAATGTCAATGTCATACTGAAGCTATAAATGTTACCAATTCAAACATCAAAATCAAATCACCATATAAAACATCAAAATTTAACATGCATCAGTGAAAAACTTTCAATAAACACTACATTCAGTTTAATTCTAGTATTTTAATTTGCAACTCGATCATTAAAAATCAAATTACATACAGCAAAAAGGCGTGGTTCTAATTTCTAACTAGACCATTACAACAGCTATTGTGAGATAACTCAGATTCAGATTCAGATTCAGAAAACTTTATTATCTCCAAGGAGAAATTCTAACATGGATTTGCTGTCAGCAAAGGGTAATAAAATGTAACAGTACTATAAACATGTAAACATGTACGTGTACTCACGCTTATGCAGAGCTTATTCTAGGATTTTGAAGAAGTGGGGGCAGGCCCCCCTTCCTTGAAAAAAAGGGGGGGATTAGGCCCCCCTCTGACCAAAACAGTGGGGGCGTCTTCTCGGCATATATAGTGTGTCACAAACAAATATCCGTATCTGTTTTCTCCCGTGATGTTCCTGGATAAACTGTGAAACTGTCAAGTGTCCCATTCTCTCCAAACAGTAAGTACACACAAATCGCAGACAAAATATATCACAAACTGGTATCTGTAACCTTGCTTTCACAACTGTTGCATAAAAGCTCTGCTATTTTAGAAGATCAGTCATGGGAAAACAGTGTGACTGTTTTCTTCACAGTTCCTCCACTGAATTCGAAGTCGAAAAGCGTGCGCTTTTTCGAAGCCATGCTGATTCTGATTGTAAACCAGTTCCAACCGGTCAGGTTCATCGATGCCACACTCATAAGAAAGGTGATTGGTCAAAAAGAATAGCATCGGCAAATGAAAATTTGAGACACATCGCATATACAAGAGAGCAACTTCCGTTTAACTCCAGTTTCCGCTACGCCCTAGAAGACGACAGAAACGTCACAGTAAAGCCCGCTTCGATCAAGACATGTAGCGGGATATTTCCAATCTCCGCGGGATCGCGAACGCGCTCATCGAATTTCTTTGCGGGAAAAAAACTTTTTGTGCGTGATCCCGCGTATCCCGCGCCCTAGAATAAGCTCTGTTATGTATATATAAACAAGAGCATTTCCGACACATTGTAAAACTTAAAATACATATCACACTACATGTCCTTATTGCACTTCAACATAAATAAATAAAACACCTACCCACAACACACACACCCACACACACATGGGTTAAACATTAGATAATATTACACCAAAATTATAAACGTTATAAAACATCTCTAGCCTCAAATTAATTTTTTTTTTTAAGGCTTCACAACTTGTTATTTTGAAGCTTACCTTGAACCTGTCCCAAGAAAACCAGATCTTGTCACCTTCTTCTATCAGAAGAATCATGGGCTGGAATGAACGATCAAGGATCTCTACCTTGTACTCCCTGTACACAAGTGCAACACAACAGTGCCACGTTAATACCAGGAAAGGTTAAAATGGATGTGAATACAAGGAAACATTACAATGAATGTGAATACAAGGAAAGGTTACAATGGACGTGTTATGTATTTAGTCTAAGACATAATACTAAGACTAATACATAACAGGACGTGAATACATTACAGTACTATGATGGAAAATGAGAGTAGCTGTAATCTTGTGTTAAGAGGTAAAATGGGTTTAAATAATGCATATGATAATGATTTAGCTGAAGTCAGTATAGAATGCTAAAGAGCACACCGCATCATAACTTTTTCCTCCCATCAAGAACCAAACGCATGCTTATAAACTATCACGCTGTAGCTACAGTGGAAAACAAATTGTCAACAAATCAATGAATAGAAAAAGTGTTACAAATGTAGATTTAGATTTTTAGATTTTAATGCTTTATTGTCCCTTTTTATCGGGAAATTCTGGGCCGCCTCCCCTGTGGAAGGCGTAGTCGCAGCCTGTGGCGCGCCCAAACCCAACCTACCTAACATTAGTTGTGATTTTTGAAATTTAGAAATTCTTTAAATTTTTGAAATTTTGTGAAATTTTGCTGGGGGGAGCAAACCGGAGTACCCGGAGAAAACCCCCGAGACGTTGCCCGAGTCGAAAGTAAATAATATTCGGAGAAACATAACGCCCCGATGCAGGATCGAACCCACACCTGTCAGGCGCCATTGGTTTCTGGCCTGTGGACAAGGCAAGTTAGTCCCGCCTTAGCCCACTTGGCCACAACGCTCGCTGCAAATGTATAATGTAGTTAAAAGAAGGAATGGTTTATGTCTATCTGTATACGCATTAGAAGTGTCTTTATGACTTACCCTTCTCCTTCAATATACCAAACCAAATGTCAAATTTATTATAAGCATTTTAGATAGAAAATACTAGAGGAATTATGTAAGATTCTCACCTGGGTACACTCTGTACACGGACAACACAGAGGTGGGTCTTGCCCGGCTCAGCTCCCTCTGTCCTTAGATAATATATCCCTGGACGACTGATAAACCCAACGCGCAATTAGTTTAGTCAGGCTTTTCAAAACATTCCTCATGGATGAATACAAGAAAAACACATTTTTCATGCACAAGCATCATTATTGGGTAATATTATTAGCAGTTTCCCTGAAATTATAAATAACAGTACCAAAAAAAGAAAGAAATAACAAAATAGCAAAGCAACTTACTTAAAAGTCTGCCTGTGTGTTCCAGTTGTTGTTGCTACCACACTGCAAGGTTGAACAAATTTCATGATAGAAAATAGCAATGCCAATTTAATTAAAATTACGAAAATAAATACAACTTTGTACTTTATACTGAAAAAAACAACAACAAAATAAACAGCTTCATTGTCACAGCAATTCAAGCTGTTATTATAAAGCTCAACCGATGTAAAACTGCAGTGATACAGTGATGTATAACATGGTTATATTTTCGTTCACAATAACAAACAAAAATTTGCTAAAAGTCTTTTTTTTTTTTTACTTGACACTTCAAAACAAATTTCCTCAAAGACAAAATCAAACTTTTATCATGTGGCACTAGCAGGCTAGCGAATTTAGCACCCAACCACTTGGATGACCCTAAAATACAGTCAGCTGAGGATCTACTGAGCGTTTTAAATCGACTGTCAGTTGCTGGACGCTGATAAATCAGCTTCACATTGCATACCCCACCCCACTGATGCCTCTATGCCAGATCTCTGGATGCAAGCAACGTATTCTACAAATAAAGATAAAGAGAACCAGTTAATCAAACACTGAAGGAAAACAATATCCACCAACCCTGTGCTTATCTGGCGGCTGACACAGCCTTTGTCAAAGACGTAGTTGACTTCAGACACAGTGTGTGGAACGGCTGTCTGTTTCCAGGACCAGCGTACAGATGTCCCCTGGTCAATGTAGAGGATTTCAGGCATGAAGCCATCATCCGTCACTTCTGCCATTAGGTCCGTCTTCCGACGCACTTTCACCAGCAGCGGTGTACAACGGATGCCAGAGCTACAAGTAAATAAATGAATAATGTAAGTAAAAAGATAAATAAAAATATCTTAATTTTTTAAAGATATTAAACAATTCAAAATATGTATTTTTAAAATACATACGTATACATTAGAGAGAGAGAGAGAGAGAGAGAGAGAGAGAGAGAGAGAGAGAGAGAGAGAGAGAGAGAGAGAGAGACAGACAGACAGACAGAGAGAGAGAGAGACAGACAGAGACAGAGACAGAGAGAGAGAGAAATGAAGCAATTCATGTTCCAACCAAAAACATTTTAACATGATCAATTGTATTGCAGGTAAACATTCATTTGGTTACATGATTTGTTTTTAAAACCATAAAGCACTAAAACCATAACAAATCAATAATATTGCCACATATGCTGTGTTTCAAAGAAATTACAGAGAGCGCAACAGAGCTCAATTCAATTCTGCAGCTATATTCAATCAGCAATATTGCAACAGCATTGGTGCAGTAATCAATTAATGATTACACGAAACTGGCCATAGAGTAGAATCACATATAAAACATGATTAATTAAAACTGCATGTATGTCGTAGTCTGGAACTTGTCAATCAATTAAACATTCAGTATTCTGAGTACCACTTGATGCTGGATGACAGATAACACAACATCGTCTACCAGCTTGCATGTTATTATCAAAAAACTAAAAAACATCTTGCTTGATCATGAATTGGGTGCACCAGACTTTATTACCGTCACCACACAGCAAACAAAACAATACTGAATCGTACCCTTGACCAAATCTTTTTCATCAACATCAATGTTAATACCACTGACAACTGTTTCTCTAAAACACCCAGTAAAAATGGTTCCCGATAATTATCTGCATGCCAGAAATCAAACATATTAGTTACCTGCTTTTTATTTATTCTCAAAATTGTCACAACAAAAGCATCACCCCATCTATAATCACCTTCCCTTGCAACACTTTTGAACCATACAAACTTATATTACCTTTCATGAAAGCTATATTAATACAAAACAAATTCATAGGCATTACAAAAACATTGCATAAAAGGGAATTAAGTCTAAAAGCTGCTGCCGACAAATGATCACTGAAGGAGGACTGTTAGGAGATAGATAAGAGAAAAGAGAGATATTGTATTCAGAAAAAGACTGAAAGAAACTCACAGTGCAAATTTGTATTCTCCCTCCAAGCTGAGTTGGAAGGCACCACTGTGTTCATCCAGTGGAATCTGAATTCCGCCAATCACTGGTCGTAGCTCCTCCCCATCATGAATGACTTGCAGTAATGTGGCATTGTTGGGGCATGATCGGTGGCACAGAAACCGAACAAACTGTTTACAACAGAATTCCGGAAATATCATTGGTATTAGTGTTGAGCTCAAATACATTGTCATGCTAATCTTAGACACAATTTAACTGTATCATCAAAACGTCTGATTTATTCTCATGTATTTAAAAATGCAGAACATTACAGTGTTTATGATCTCAACAGATATACATGTCTGTCCAAAAATCTTTTTTTTAATAGGATAGTTTTCCTAACATAGTACATTAAAATAAAATAATGAAATAATTCCTGGATAAGCATCATATCACACTGTGCTGTACATTTCAAACAGTAGTGCTATTTAATAATAATAATAATAACGGATTTTTATATAGCGGGTACTCCAGCCTATGACCAGACTCACCACGCTTTACATAGTCATTACATATAAATACAGGCACTCGATGAAACATCACTTTTGCTACAATACACCAAAAGACGGGACAGTAAAGGTACAGACTATTTACAACTATGTACATAAATTACAAAAAAGACAAAAATAGACTATTTACAACTATGTACACAAATGACAAAAAGACAGAAGGTAGAATAGCAAAAACCTATTCACAATGCCCGGTTAGGCCCAGGAAGAAAAACAGTATAAATATTTATTTACAGCCGTGTATACACTTACGGATCAGACATAGGCAAAAGATGAGAGAATGGCAGCGGGATACAAATCAATCTGAATAATGCAGTTTGAAGAGGTGGGTTTTGAGGGCCTTTTTGAATGCTTGTGTTGATTGTATGTTGCGGATATGGGAGGGAAGGGAATTCTTGCATAATATATTTCTTGCAGGGAATATTTATACCTATTTTAACTCCTTAAATATATGCACTGTGGTTACGAACTCTTCTTAATCCAACTGTATGTGTCGGTGAGTTATTTTATCCAATCTACTAGAATTTGCAATAGGTCTAAAACCATGCAAACAATGTTAGAAAAAGCCCAGCCAACAGGCCTAACGAGTAATAAGAGATCAAATATATGGCAATGTCTCTACTCATTGTGACAAGTACTGCATATCAAACAAAGCCCATTGAATTCTGCAGTCATATTGGAAAAGTCAAGCAGAGTGTGTGACTAGCTGTTATAGTATATTATTGGTGCCTGGCCTATTACCTCTGTCCTCTGTTGCTGTTGCTCTTTATCTCTTATGTTTCCATCTCTCCCTCCCTCTAAACAACTCCAAACACTGCAGGTACCCACTGTCATTGTCAGATGGACACTTGATTTTCTTTCAAACAGGTTATATCAAGTTTGGCTTGGTGAGATCACATCTCCAAAGATAACAACAAATACTGGAGCTCCACAAGGATGTGTTCTAAGCCCTTTCCTCTACATCACCTATACAAATGAATGTAGGTTTGGAGATGAAGAGTGCTCCAAGTTTGCAGATAATTCTGTCATTCTTGCTCTGATGTCAGAGGCAAAGTTGGAGACAATGTACCAAGCTAAAATTGATCAGTTTGCAGCATGGTGCTCCAAATGTCATCTGGAGCTGAATGTGACGAAAACAAAGGAGCTGGTGGTAGTCCCTAGTCAGGGTGCCAGGACCGTCAAGCCAGTGACCATTGGCCAGGAGGATGCTGAGATGGTGGAATCATTCTGCTATCTCGGCTTGGTCTGGACTTTAATCTTTCATTCAAGGGTCATGTGTCCGCCATGCAGTGAAAGTGCCAGCAGAGACTGTATGTGCTCCGCAGACTACGTTCCTTTGATCTCGACCTACAACTCATCCTTAATCTATATCGCAGTATAATTGAGCCACTTCTGGCCTATTGTTATGTTATCTACCACAATTCACTCTCAGTAACTGAAAAAAAAGCTGGTCAAACTCTTAAATACTGCATCAAAAATCATGTGTCTTCCTGTCCCATCTCTCATAAATTAATGAAAAAGATTTGCTCAGAAAAGCACGCGCAGTCTCTGCTGACACAAATCATCCATTGCATCATGAGTTTGAAGTGCTGCCATGAGGGAGAAGATATAGAACACTACGTTGTTCCAAAACAAAGTATAGTAGAAGCTTCACACCAATGGCAATCAGTGCACTGAACCGTGCTGCTACTTTTGGTGGGCATTGAAGACTCTAAGTGAAGTCAGTACCAGCATTCCTGTCTTGGACAGCACACTCATAATTTTGGGATAATGACACTGAAAGTTATACATGGTGCAGTACTATATAGATCTTTCATTATTAGAATTTAATCATTTATTATTTACTTTTTTATTTTTTAAATCATCTGTCACAATCCCAGATCTATATGTTATACTATAATAATTTATTATTGGGTAAGGTTTAACGTCCCCGAACACAAGAGCGTATCGGAGACTGTCTGTTACTATAATAATAATAACCATTTATATAGCACCCTTTCTAATGAAAACTCAGAGCGCTTTACATTCACATAAGACACTTCTAAGAACTAAAAAGGCTAAGCAATAACAATATAAAACATGGTAAACAACATACAAAATTTCATTAGATAATATGAACACACACACACACATGCACCCACGCACACACAACTGTGTAGAAATGCCGTTGTGATGACTGTCATGAAACTCTACATACATTATTTTGACACTTTTAACATTATTTTGACATTTTTCCATTTTTTGAAGCTATCCCTAACTCTAACCCTAACCCAAACCCTAACTATAACCCTAACCCTTAACCTAACACTAGGCCTAACACATCCCTAACCCTAACGGAACATTGCTTTGACGTAAAAATAACGGGGCCGTCAAAAGAAAGTATGCAGAGTTTCAAGTGTATGTCAGAGTAATGGCGTTTCTACCTAGTCACTTATACAGAGTTCAACACAAATTTGCATTGTGGTGTCATCATATGAACGTTTGAACACATGGGTCTTGATGCCAGAACGAAAGGCAGCAGATGTTTGGGAAGAATGGAGAGACATGGGAAGGGATTTCCAGACGGTTGGAGCAGAAAATGAAAATGAACGTTCACCAAATGATTTGTTCACTCGTGGAATGCAGAGATTTTGGGCAGAAGAAGATCAAAGGGTTCTATATATTATTTAAAAATAATGGTTCTCGTGTGTGATGGTCCCCTGAGCAACACAAAGTCAGCATTGCTTTATTATCCATAATAATAGTCTGATTAAGCAGTTGCCATAAATAATGATTATTGTTAAATGGAATTAGGCCAAGCAGATCCTTTCCTCCATCTCGCTCTTTCTCCCACCCCCCCCCCCCTCATCCCAACCATTCCTGCACCTCATCCCCCCTCCCCCTCCACATCATGATAACACTGTGGTATTGACAATACAATTCTTTCAAATCAAATTATATTTTGCACGATAGAACTTGGAGGAAGGCACAGACAGCTGAACATGGCTTGTTTTGATTTAGCTATCTAGAGTGCAGAAGTACTGTGTCAAAGGTCACGTACCATGATGCTAGACTGTACAAATCTAAAACAGACCTGTAACTGTCCTTGTCAACAGCAAAAGACGCTGCCCCATAACAAATTCCCCGCTGTTGATACTCCGCATAGTTCACTAAACACTCGCAGTAGTCTATTACTGTCACGTACAACCACAGTAAGCGTACATTTATAGCAATTTATTTTCTTGCAGTCAAGTCCGCCGTTCCATACCTCGTGGCCGAGCGGTCAACAGTTTGCTTTTCAGTGTAGGAACACACTTTTAAGCCCCGGTCACACAGCCCTTTACGGCTGAATCACGGCCAAAGCGCGTCCAAAATTTGTTACCCGTGGAGTGGACGTTGTTGTTCGCGTTGATGTCGAGGTTAAGACGAGCTACGGTCGAGGTATAGACGTGGGAGGACGCGGGGAGAAATCTGAACGTCATCGGACGCGGCAAAAAGTTTTGAACTGCTCAAAATTTTAGCCCGCGCACAACCACGGGTGACACACGCGGTAAAGACGTGCAACACACGTGAAACACGCGTGGTAATCCGTGTTCCGGCAGTGATTAAAACTTGGGGAGACGCGGTAAGACGTGAAAGTTTAGCGTTCAGTCACGGCCAGAGCACGGTCATTGGACGCATGTACCGCGTTGGAATCACGGGAAACAGCGTGTGTTTAGCGACTTATCACTGACAAATGGATTTTTCCACGTACATAGCACTACCTAACGACGTCTCGAACAAGTTCGAAATACGTCCCGATCACTGCCTAATCACGTCTGTATCACTTCTGATTTGCGGCATATATGGACCTGGACTGTGACTTGGGCCTGGGAGTCTTGGGGAGCCTTCGTCGACCTCTTCTTGGCAGAGGAATCCTTCTTTCCAGGCATACTGCAAATGACTGGAGGTGTTTTGTACAAGATATGGATCAGTATAAATTGCCGCCTTTCCCCCCCTCGTTTTAGAACATGTGCAAATTTTTTTTTTAGGCTTACACGTGGCTGGACGTGGTTAGCCGTGCTTAGGCAGTGCTTCAGCAGTGGAACAGCCGCCGACGGCCCTACCCCGTCCAAAGCACGGCCAAACCAAAATTGACCACGTCCACCAGATTTTCCGAACTTTTTGTACGTGATTAAGACGTGGAGTGCTGTGTGACCGAGGCATTAGATTCAATACCCCTCAAATTTGCATAATTATCCTCTCTTGTCCAAAGAATAGGTGTGTATGGCTCAATAATAGCCGAAGCCCAGATTGTTTAGAGGTGCTTTTTAGGGTATCCAAAATGAAAACAAGGCAAATGTAAAGAGTTTAGGTTGTTGAACAATCTTACCAAAATGTAAAAAAAAAAATTAGCGCAATTAGGAGATACAACGAATTAAAAATTGCTAAAACGGTATTGGCACATTTTGCCAGTCATACGCGGGAATTTCCTTGCGGGCGAAGTATAACTCCGCCCATATGCCCATTCAACACTGTCAGCGTGACTTCACAGATATGGAAGAGGATTTTGAAGATGAATTGCTGGAATATTCACCATCATTAAATCCCACCGTGTCTTTTGAGTTAAGCAAACATTTTCTTTGCTCCCCTGAGTTTGCCTTATTAAAATATAAATAATATAACGCGCAATATAATAGTTTTAAACTTGCCGGTTTTCAGTTATGGCTAAATAGGTCACTAGCAGACGCTCTCTGCTGCTTGCTGCTTGCTGTGGTCGCTGCCCTGTATGGCGTACGAACAGGGTCAAACGCGCGATGAAAAGTAGCGATGCTTTGCATAGATACTTTTTGAAAAGTATCGCTACTTTGCATCGCTCCGTTACGAAAGGATCGATCCTTTTCATCGCGCATTTCCGAATTCTTCCGAATACACAGTATGCAAATTTTCCAAAAGTTTGATCGGAACTAAAGCGGAACACATTATTTATTAACTAATAGTAATTCTTAAATTTAGCTATTTGGAAAAATTATATTTATTAATTAATTTGCTCTGCAAAGGACAATTGGTGGAATGTTACATAATACATGTATATTATTTCATTAGCTTGACCGATTTCAGTTTTGTAGAAACAGTGTGTTTCGCCTCGGTAAACTTCGGAACTGCGCGATGAAACTGCTCGAGCTAAAGTATCGATGCAAAGTATCGATACTTTTCAGAAAGCATCGATACTTTCGCAATTGGCGTTCCATTTGAGAAAATGTGCGATCCTTTTGAGAAAAGTAGCGATACTTTTCTAAACGGATGGATCCTTATGAGAATAGTATCGATGCAAAGCATCGCTACTTTTCATCGCGCGTTTGACCCTGTTCGTACGCTAATACAAAAAGGATGTGATTCTATTTAAAAAAAAAAGCTAGTAAACAGAGGAAAGTATACATACACGCAGTTCTTGGAGATCTTGTACATGCTGTTTGCAAACATTTACAATCAAGCACCATGTGAAAAAAGCTATGAGCAAGCTGAATCAGTCACCATCACCTCGAAAACACAGGTTGTCTGGACTGAACATAGCTTCTGGCACCAGTGGTTTGGGTCCAAAGTGCTTGTTTTGTGACAATGGAAGCAAAGGGAAAAAAATGATCAAAGGATGATCATTATATCAACTGACACCTATAAGAACATTAGAATTCAAGGGTAGGTTGCTGGAGTTTTGTAGCAAGAGAGGAACCAGTGCACCAGACCATCTTCTAAACCTTGTGCGTTGCAATTGCAGACTGACTGTGCGTCAACCAGGTGTTCATGCCGACGACATGGATTGGTCTGCACTGTTGGATGTGGAGAATGCCGAGGTGAAATCTGCTTAAACGTCATGAAGTACACAGAAAAGGAAGAATAAGAGGAAGAAGAAGAGAAAAAGGAAGAGGAAGAAGAAATGGAAGAAGACATGAGTGACAATAGCGTTGAGATCTAACAGTCTGGCTCTATCACCAGCACTGCATTATGTTTTTGTTTTCGTGTAATGAAACGTTTTCTAGTGCTGATTCAAGCACAGCATGGCTATGGCATTCCGTTTGTAAAACAATTGATAGTTTGCATTTTAAGGCCAAAACCATAGTATTTAGGGCTATAAATAATTCTATATAAAGAATGGAAGCAAAACTGCAAACAATTAATTATTTGTATAGAGCGATTTCGATAACCTAAAGAATAGATTCTTTAGTAAAAGTCATGAACACAACAAAAAATATCAAAGATACTTTTAATTATGCAACAATATAAGACAAATGAATTTTCGAGCTATGCTCTTCTTCAGATTACAAACAATGCATAAGAATGTTACTTCCATCACTTAATTTATGGTATTGTACATTTTAAAAAATGTGTTTGTTTAATGTATATACTATTATTTCTTTATTAATTACGTAGTTTTTATTATAGACTAGGAGTGTAATCAGCATGGTGGCCATCTTGAAAAATGGTCACCATATTTCTTTTTGTAATAACTACTGGGATTTAAAAAAAAAACAGGTCTTAAGTCACAGGTATACCAAATTTGGTGCTTGTAAGGCAAAATCTTCGTCTAATACTTCATAGTATAGTACAAGAGTATAATCGGCATTATGGCCATCTTGAAAATGGCCGCCATATTGTTTCTTTTTAATGGCTACCGAGCTTTTCTACAAGAAAATATTTTAAATATCAGACATACCAAATTTGGTGCTTTTAGGAGAAAATCTTCTCATACTTTATATTGTAGACCAAGAGTGTAATCAGCATGGCGGCCATCATTAAAAATGGCCGCCATATTGTTTCTGGTAATGGCTACCGGGCGTTTGTAAAAGAGTAGGTCTTAAGTAGCGTGTAGACCAAATTTGGTGCTTGTAGGTCGAAATCTTGATCTCATACTCCATAATTATTGTAGAACAAAAGTGTTGTCGGCATGGCGGCCATCTTGAAAAATGTCCGCCATATTTTTTCTGTTAACGGCCACTGAGCTTTTCTAAAAGAGTAGGTCTTAAGTATCATGTATACCAAATGTGGCGCTCGTAGGTCGAAATCTTGGTCGTATACTTCATATTGTAGAACAAGAGTTTAATCGGCATGGCGGCCATCTTAAAAATGGCCGCCATTTTTTTTAATGGCTACCAGGCTTTTTTGAAATAGTAGGTCTTAAATATCATGGACATCAAATTTGGTGGTGGTGGGGGGGGGGGGGGGAGCTGTTTTGTCAGTAGTCTGCAATACTAGTTTTTGGCCTTACAAAGCAAGCAATAACTGAACGGAATGCCATAGTACACGGCTAGATAATAAATGCTCAATAACTTTGTTTTGCGATATTTTTTTTTTTTACATTTTGGATATGTGATAGAGTACATTATTATCTTTCCGATGCAGTAAAAATTATTTTGGATACCCAAAAAAGCAAAATTAAACATTTTGCTGCATTCTGGGCTTGGACTATAAGGTGTATGAGACTAGACGCGTGTCGACTAATAGCTGCAGGGTGAAAGGCCGACTATTTTCAAGGACTGATGAAACTATAATGAATGCGATTGTGCGGCAGGTCTAATTATGGTTAGGAGCGTGTGTGTAGATTGTGGTGTTGAAAATAATGGATGGATATATATATATATATATATATATATATATATATATATATATATATATATATATATATATATATATATATATATATATATATATATATATATATATATATATATTATGCCTATTACGTTCTTACCCATGGAAGGATAAAACATGTTTTATGTTTTTAACAGTGTGTTGTGTTTGTGTGTGTGTGTGTGTTTGTGTGTGGGTGTGTGTGTATGTGTGGATGGCTAGGTAGAAACGCCTTTATTCCGACATACACTTGAACCTCTACGTCCTTTCTTTTGACGGACCCCGTTATTTTGACGTCAAAACAGTGTTCCGTTAGGGTTAGGGCTGTGTTAGGGTTAGGTTAAGGGTTAGGGTTAGGGTTAGCTTAAAAAAATGGACAAATTTGTAAAAATGTCAAAGTAACGTATGTAGAGTTTCATGAAAGTCATCACAACGGCGTTTCTACACGGTTGTGTGTTTGTGTGTGCGTATGTGTGTGTGTGTGTGTGTGTGCCCGCGGGGGCGGGCGTGTGCATGTACATCGTTGCTTATGTGTACCAGAAACCCATGAATTTTCCTTTTTGTGGAATGAAAATGCTTTGACTTTGACTTTCAATAAAAGTAGCACTTTGACTTTCGCATGGATAATACCTTCCAACCTTCCACCATCCTTACCTCCATTAACCTTTCTTTACTACTTTCACTTTTCAGGAACCACCTAGATGCCAATCTTGAATATCAGTGACTGCTGAGCAAGTCTCCATTTTTGATGTAAGGTTATGAATGGCGCGGCAGTCGCTGAAACTCAATTAAGTTTCAGCCATCCCATCCTGCCTCCCCCAATTCACTCGAAGTATGACGAACTTTCCAAACGACATAAAACATTCACCAACCCTTTACACAATGCGACAAGGGGCGTGACACTTGATAGCATGGCACAGTGTTGACAGAGAATCAGATTTCTGTGTTTGCAACGCTTGGCCATCGGGGGAATCACTCTAACCGAAAAGCATGGCACAGAATCGTTCAAAACGGCAATCAATAGTGAACGTAATACTCTGGCAAAACATCAAACGCCCATGGTACATTTTATACAAACGCACTTTACACACGCGATAATTAGTAGGGCTGGACGATTTTACCGATACGTAACTGTATTCAGGTTCGGAAACGCGACGGTACGGTATACCGGTGCGGGTGTCCAAGGTCCGGTTTACTGGGAAGTCTCGACAACACATAACGCGACAGTGGGCGACATCTCGTCCGCCCAGAGAGCGAGTCTAGAGCCCAAACACGTGGATAGGCAGCTTTTCTTGAAGAAAAGAACAGCTGTTTATCCACGTGTTTGAGCATGGTACCAGTCGCCAATCCTTCTGAACTCTTAAAGTTCTTAAAGACCTTTCCCGTTGAATGTTTTTGTTTTATTTTGATTTTGTGGTTTAAAGTTTGCTGATGTTCTAAACAGTGATCTATCATAGTTCATACTTTGTTTTGAAGGCGTCCAAGCAAAAAAAAAACAAAACAAAAAAACTTCAGTTTCTATGGAAATGTGGTTCTTTGAAACTGTTTTGGGGTGTATGACAATCTTTCTTTTGCGTCGGTCACTACTGTCAGTGCCATATCCCATTTGATTGTAACACTTAAAATCGCGATATACCGGTACAAAATACCGATACGACCTAAAAATGCTGCGGTAATACCGGTACGACTTTGACCCACGGTACCCAGCTCTAATAATTAGGCACACCAGTAAGAGGCAAGCACTAGCCTTTAAACAACCTCGTTCACAATAAAATAAGTTGGCTTTTTGGAGAAGCAGTTTAGTGAAAATACATGACAATATTGAGAACATTTGAGCTCAAGTGGTTGAGCGTTCACCTGGCGTTCACCGATGACCCAGGTTCGAATCTTGTGATGGGCAAGATAAAAGTGGCCACTATTTTAGCAGTGTGGTTGCTCTGGTGGTTCAGTGTGGATTTAGGTCCTTACTCCTTGCTCCCTGGGACAGTTATTTCCCGTCTGCCATATCGCCAATGATGGGTGTAGACGTTAAACTTCAAGGTTCATTCATTCAACATTTTTTTAGTCTACTGCGTTTTACCAGCTTCTTTTCTCCGGTCCTCTGTATTAAATACAATGACTATAACACGCTCATTCACAATTACAAACATAATTATTGCAGGAAAATGGTCGGTGATGCTCATACATGGCTCAGCTACCAGCATATACTTTTGTCAAAGTGAAGTAATTAACCAACACATATCACTGCAGTACAATCAGGGATCTTATAAGGGTATAATTTCCTGTTCTTCTGCAAACAATTTCGCAATTCTAACTCATCTCAACAACACGCATATCTATCTATGAATTAAAACAAACAAAACACACATCTCATAGTACTGAGGAAGTTTCAAATGATCAAAAGAGAGTTAAATTATTTAGCATCAACTTACTCTCCCTTACGCCCCTCTCTCCCCCTCCCCATACCTTCCCTTCTGCCCCCTTTGACTTAAGCCTCATTAATATTATGTCGATATTTTCCTGCTTAAAAACTGCATAGAAACAGGACAGCGATGTGTTTTCTTCGTTCAGATTCAGATTCAGATTTTTATTTAAAGTCTTTTCATTCATAAAATGATATTAGACTTTCACAAACATATATATGCATAGACATACACACAAACACACATGCATAAACATAAACACATATTTATGTAATTAATCAAAAAATGTTTTTTATGTCAGTATGTAAGATAATGCAAGCAATTTTTTCAATAAGAGTATGATTATATAAAATATCTGTCATACTATCGGTTTCATTGATCGAGACATTATTTGCCTTGTATAATGGTAATAATGTTGTACATTCAAATAATAAATGTTGTACAGACATTGGTTGCTGACATATACAATGAATATCAGTAATGTATTTTGTGCTCCATGAATTCAAACGCATTTTATATATGATTTTTGAAATATTTTCTAAATTTTTTAATATTTATTGAAATATTTTCTTCGTGTTGTTTAAAGGATTGCACGGACCACTGAACACAGTAAATGCCACGATCAACACTCAGAACTGTTCTTTATTTTTCTCTGTCTGTCTGTCTGTCTGTCTATCTCTATTCCCAAGCTGAAAACACGAAATTTAAATCATCCATCATGAAACTTTAGTTAAGGTAATTAAGACCCCATGAATTCCGCACACTGTATAAGTGTATTGCCGCCTACGTCAGATTCAGTCACTACCCGATTCAACACCGGGATGCCAGACCGAACGTAGAGTCATGCGCGAGCGCTTGCTCTCTCTCGCTCTGTCTCTCACACACACACAAACACACCCACATACACACGCACGCGCACCCACACACATATACACACAGCTATAATTATTCAAGTTCACATAGAAGGGGCTGTGGCAAGATATGGCGGAGGGGGAAAAGGGGATAGAGAGAGATTTTGAAAATCGTACCTGTCCTTCCATGATAGTGGCTTCTTGTACATTAAATCCATCCGACGATATCATGACTTCAGCATCCTCTAGACCCTCTGAAATAACAATAATAAAACAATAATAGTACACAAGATACTGCACAGCCAGAGAAATTTCTTTAAGCGAGTCAAATCCCCCGTGGAGGTTCGGGGTGTTTCTATATAAATAACTTTGTGGAAATTTAGTGCTTTAAATTACCACTGTTTCTGTCATTCTCATTCGTTCTTTCTCATTCCTAATCTGTTCTATCAATCTATTATCTTCTAAGACAGACCAGTTACCTGCCTTTTTTCTTAAAAACTCTCCCCAAACTCCTCATTTGTGTATGGGTTCTGTTGGGTCAGCTTGGGGATATTGGACGCTTTCTGCCAATTGGTCACTATAGGTCTTTCTATGGTGTTAATTAGCAATGTAGGCATTTTATATGAATGTGTTTAGTTCATATTTTATAATGATGTTTATAATTATTCTATTTTGTTTTTGTAAAGGGTGGTTCGATAAATTAGAGTACAGCCTCAGCGTCCCCTGCATGGGATGCTTTTATTGTAAAGTGACCGGCTGGTCGAGTGCCTTCAGTGTTACTATTAGGGTTGTTAGTCTTTTATATACGGATCGGTGGGCATGTCCGCTTCCAACCAAGTTGCGGTCTTGATTCGGCTCTTTGCAGTCCGCTGGACACTATAAATGGCTAACTTACTAACTGGGGTGGGAAGGGGGTGATTCTAACTCATCTTTATTTAAAACAACAAAACCAAAAAACAGCAACAAATAAACGCATTTTCATTTGACAACTTCTCTCTCTAAACGTAGAATGACACGTACTATCGTATTGTTTTTCGTCATGAATGTAATCAGTTAGATCGTCTTAGTAGTGATCTTGAAAGTAGAAGACACTTCAGAGCCTGTGGTTAGGTCTAGAGCTACGCCTAGTGCTTTGCAATATTGTACCGGATGAGAATGATATATTTTGTTACTGTAATATTTAAGTATGAGAATGAGAACAGAGTGAGAATAGCACAATATAACACACGCGAGCATATCTCGGCATTTAACATAATAACTGCGGGTGAAACAACAGGTACACTATTTGTTTATAAAAATAAAAAAAATAAAGAAGAAGAACAGTAACAACAATACCAATAATATATATTAAATTAAACAAATCCTGTTGAAACTTAGATACTTACCACGGTATGATTTTGTACTTCGTTTACCTTTGTAATGTTTAATTTAATTATAATTCAATTCATGTATTTTAATTGCCATCTCATTTGAATGAATTGTCTAATATTACAATAATTAACAGCCGTTAAATGAAATAAATTATAATTTTAATAAATTATATATAATAAATTAAAAAAATAAACATTTCATGATCACATTGTAGATTTCTTCAGGCAAAATAGGAAAATATAAAACTCGTTATGGAATTATGTCTTCATCGTCTCAAAGTTCATCGTTTCTATAATCCGCTTTGTTATTATTCCAATTCCGTGTTTAGTAATGTCTGTACTCAGCAGCATCATATTATTCCGTGTCTGTCAACGCTTATAATCACCGCCTGAAAAATCGTCGCAACTTCTTTGATATAAATATTGGAGAGAGCATCACTTACCCATATTGAATCTGGAAGCCCGCGCCATCGACATGTGTGATGCTCTGGCAGCAGACGTGTGACTCATGGACTTTCCAACGCTGCTAGAATGCTGACTACGCGCGCCCTTTGACCTTTCTGGTGACCTTGGGGGTGACCCTGTGTGTGACATGGCGGCTGTTGACTGTGCAGCATGGCGGGGATCCATGTCCTCCATCTCAATCTCACCATGACTGGACGCTCCGGCACCCATTGTGGTGGTAGTGGTAGGGGATGTAGAGGTAACAGTACTGGTGGATGCTGTTGTAGTAGCAGCAGTTACAGGTGAGCCTTCTGACTCGGGGCTGAGGAATGAAACTTTGCGTTCCGCAGAGTTAACACTTCGTCGTATTCTCCTCCTGCCTCCAGTCAATGAACCATCGCTCGAGAGGATACTAGAGCCGCTATCAGCTCGAGGTTTGGGCTCGGTAGTTGGCGGGTATGGAACAAAAGGCGGAGACGAATCTTTAGTCTTTGGTGTTCGTGGAGTTCCTTCTTGACTAGGATATGAAACGTCCAGCTCACTCGAAGAAACTACATTCTGCTCTTGAGCTGGTACGGTTTCTTGTTTATTAGCGTCTTGTAATGTGTCTACCGGTTGCGCTTCTGATACGTCTTCCTTATCTGGTTTTATGTGATCAAATTTGTCAGACCTGTTCTTCTCTTCCTCGCTTGCTTGAGCCTGCTTTGTAGTCTGCTCTGCAGTGTCAGCATCCGTCTTCTGTCCTACTTCTGATCGGTCTTCTACTCTTTCAATAGGTTCTTGTTCTTTGTCTCTTGAGGAAACCGATTCCTTGTCTGAATCTGCTACTTGCTGAACAGCAGTTTCTGGTTCATCAGGAGTCCTTTCGGTCGACCTGACAGAATCCTTGTCAGGACTTCGGGACCGTTTTGTGTCAGAACTACCTGGCCTGTCTTCTGGAGCTCCTACTTGTTCTCCAACTTCTGCCTGTTGGTTAGCTTCTTCAGCCACGAGCCTGACGGCTTGATCAATAGATTCCTGAACAATGAGAGAGGACTGCCTCCGTAGGGCAGCTTCAACCGATTCCTCACCGTCACCAGCAGCTCGTTCACCTGCAGACTGTGGCTGATCTTGTTCAGTCCCTGTCGTCACTCTCTCACCAGCTGGCTCTGTTGAAGAAACTTGACGATCGGCTACAGATTCTCGATCTCCTTCAGGTTCAGATTTATCTTCTACTTCTTCAGTCGCTGTAAGAGTTACTTGATTTTCTGTTTTATCTGCTGCTTCTCTTGGAGTGTCAGTAGGTGTGCTCTCCGCCTGGGTAGAAACTCCTTGTTTTTCTGTATTGCCAATTGCAGACTTGGATGTCTGGGTTATAAATACCTCTCCTTTTACAGGCTGACTCTCAGCTTTCTTATTCTCTTCTGGTATGGATTTTGCTGCGTCTTCTGAATCGGTTGTCACAGATAAATCTTCCTTAGCATATTCTGGTTCTTTGGGAGAAAAATCTTCTGGTGGATTTTCAAGCAAAGAAGCACTTTTGTCTACAGAGGTTGTAGCAAATTCAGCGGAATCTGCAGCAGTATCTTCAGCTTTACTTTGTGAAAGAAACTGCTGTGCTTTATCACCACTTTCTTCAGAAGATTCAACCTTATCCTCACTTTCTAAAGGTTCAGTTATTTTTACTCCACTGGATTCAAAGTTATCACCTTCAGGAGGAGATGAACCAACACACGCAGCTACTTCACTTTGATCCTGGGGTTGTTCAAAAGCAAGAGTTTCGGGCTTTGATGCAGATTCTAATTCCTGAACCTGCTGTACACTATCTCCGTCACTGATAGGTTGTTCGGTTGTGCCCGGTTCAGCAGAATTCCCAGGATTTCCACTTTCGGTCGGTGTTTGCGATAAATCTTCTTCTTTAGCTTCTTCACTTTCACTCTTGGAGCTTTCTTCCTTGCTCTCACGTTGTTCAGTCCTTGTTGCTGCTTGCTGTTCTTCTGTCTCAGTGTTCGCCTCTTCGCGAGTCACAGGTTCTTCACTAACTATAGCACTGCTAGATGGGGTATCCTTTACATCGCCACTACCGCTGGTATCTTCGGCAGACCGTGACTCTTCAGTTGTTCGAGGTGACTGTGATACTAGCTGTGCTTCAGCGGAGGAAGGGGTGATGGATGTATTCTGTGAGTTTGGTTCTGCTTCCTCCCCTTCCTTCTGGGTTGTCGGCGTAACGTCATCTCCTGCAACACAACAAGTAGGAGAACATTAGAAAACAAAGTTATATCCATCCCTAGAAAATATGGACTGTCATAACCAACACACAGGCTTCACCCCTGTCTTTTTCAGACTAAAAATCAAAGTCAAAGATTTACTAATGTATTGTAATTTACATAATATGTTCCCTGCGACAGCACGATTTATCCAATCAGTCCACCGGCAATCAACTGATTAAATATACTACACAAAACACTATACTCTGGCCTAACCCGGGAAATAGCAAATCAGTAAAAACAGCACAGAGAAGTCCGGTGCAAGGTGTAGGGAACAGAGGTCAATTTAGAAGACGCGAAAACCTAAACTGAACATACAACAGTGTGTGTGCATGGTCAGCTGGAAGGGATCGGCACACAGACATTGCACACACACAGTTACAGGGCCAGCTAGCACCAAGCCGGTTATAGGCCAACGCAATTCAAAATAGTTCAAGGTACTTAAATGAACTTCAGAGCAGTGCAACAGGCTGCGTTAAACTTAAAGCAGGCATTACTTCCCTGTGTAGCCGAGCGGAGTATTTGACTCCCGTCTCTCGGCCACCACCTTGAGAACACGGCCCAACCCGAGCTGTTATTTTAATTCATCCCTTGCAAGGTGGGGAAGCGTGTTGATAGTAAACCGGTTTGCCGGCTACTAGTGCCACTCACTGCAAAGTCACTGCCACGGACTTGCATAAAATGTTTGCCGACGATGTCTTGCATAACCTAATGGCCACTCGAAAGGATCCTGCACAGCAGGAGCCACCCAAGGCAAGTCTAACCAAAAAACGGAAGGTAGACTACCTCTCTCCCAAGCCTGAACCAGTCGCCTCCCATTCCGCCACAGATCCCACAGCTCAAATCGAACCATGTCCCCATGGTTTCCCAGTGTGCAACAGGTATGTCTGGCACTGACACTGACACTGACTACGCCCAAGTCAGTCTGCATTCACTGACTTACCAGTGAAAAAACTGCCTTCAGCAGTAACCACAGTCCAGCATCATCCTCTTCCCGGCCTCCAGAACTGACTGACTGACTGATAGATTAACATGACATTACATTACATGATTATTGCTTTAGGTCCAGCGGACTCTTCCGAGCCAAATCAGGACCTGACAACCCCCGATCCGCATAAAAGATCTTCTGAAACAACCCTAGTGGTAAAACTGAATGCTCTCCACCAGCCAGTCACTTTACAATAAAGACACCCCACGCAGGGGACGCTGAGGCTATACTCTAATTTATCGAACCCCCGTTTACAAAAACAAAATAGAATACAAACATCATTATAAATTATCAACAAAACACATACATATAAAATGCCTACATTGCTAAATAATAACATCATAGGAAGCCCTAGTGACCAATTTGCAGAAAGCGTCCAATATTCCCAAGCTGATCCAACAGACCTCACACACAAATAGGGAGTCTTGTCCCGGAAGGGTTTTCAACAGAAAAGGTAGATGACTGGTCTAGCGAAGAAGAAGATAGTATAGCAGATTGATAGAACAGAGCAGGAATGAGAAAGAACAAATGAGAAAGACAGCGACAGTGGGAATTTAAAGCACTAAATTTCCAGGCAGTGGGGATACTATTTATACTGAAACCCCCAGCACCCCAACGGGGGTGATAGATTAACGTCCCCGGACACAGAGCGTAAAGCGGACTGCAGCCTCCAAAACTAACCACGATCCTGCTTTTATATTGGATTGCCGTACTGAATAATTTAGCTAGTTTTAGCTAACCCTAACCCTTAACCTAACCCTAAGCCTAAAACAGCTGTAACTCTACCGGAACCCTATTTTGACGTCAAAATAGGGCGCCCTTCCAAAAAAGTAAAAAGAAACCATATGGAGTTTCATGTTTGTGTCACTGTAACGTCGTTTCTACATGCTTACAAGTTACAGACACACACACACACACACACACATTTTTGTAGAAACGACGTTCTGATGACTGTTGTGAAAAAAACAGGGATTATTTTGACACACTTTCCATTTCTTTGATATTATTTTGACATTTTCCAATTTTTGAGGCTAACCCTAACCCTTAACCTAACCCTAATGCTAAAACAGCTCTAACTCAACGGAGCAATATTTTGACGTCAAAATTGTACGGCTTTCCAAAAAAATAAGAAAAAACCATGTGGAGTTTCATGTGTGTGTCATCAGAACGTCGTTTCTACATGGCCCCCCCCCACCCTCCCCCCCACACACACATTTTGAAAAAACTCCCGATGACAATCTATCAATAACAACAATCGGAAACACAATTCGTTGATTGAAAGGTTCGTTATCGGACCAACTATTGAATGTCTTTGATAACAATGAGTGGGTTTAGATATCAAAAACTGTCATCAGAAGACAACGCTAGACAGAGGTAGGGATACGTCAAGTTCTACACCATAGTAATAGTACCTTTGATATACACGTTACAGTGCTAGTTAGAAAACCATTCTGCCCAAATCTAGTGAAATCAATTCTGTAGTAACAAATCGAGCAAACATCAAAACCTTGTTATCAAGGCTATAGAACACTCTAGTGTGTTAGTAGAGGAAGTAGGACACGCTAGCTTTTCGTCTAGTAGATCTAATCCAAACCCATAAATCTCCGTCTGTCCGTCCGCCTGTATCTCTCTCTCTCTCTCTCTCTCTCTCTCTCTCTCTCTCTCTCTCTCTCTCTCTCTCTCTCTCTCTCTTTCTCTCTCTCCCTCTCTCTCTCTCTCATATTATTCGCTAAGACTGCAACAAATGTGGAGCATTTGTTTAGGGGGAATAGAGGGGGGAGAGAGAGGGGTCCGGTTAAAAAATTTTTTAAAGGTCTGAGGAATATATTTATAAATTGCAATTGCCTATGTAGCCCAAGCAGGCAATTATATTAAATTCATGCAGGTATAAATAATAGAGCTTTACGTGGTACTTTCTGTGCTTACCCCCTCCCTTTCCTTCACCCCCATCCCTCCGCTCCCCCTCCCCCTTCCAATGTACCTTTACACATCTTAACATAATAGATTCTGACGACCAGGCCGGCTTAACCACTGATCATGAAAACAGTCAGGCATTTATGACAAGTTTTTACGTTTACGTTTACGTTTGATAAATTTAGAGTCCCCAACACATGAGCATATATAGGAGACTGTAAGACAAGTTTTACCAAAAAAGGCAAGACTTATACTACAACTACCAAGAACAAGTAAATAAGGCCAATGCCAAAAGCAAACCGCAAACATAGGTATCAAACTACATACCAATCGCCTTCGTACTCTAGTCTTGGACGCAATTGTGGCGCCAGTAAGTTCCCTATGGTCACACGGTACTTAATACAACTTGTAGCCTTTGTGTCGGACAGTCCATCCTGTTATTTGTGGTTGGTCTATGATACTGTATAAACAAAGAACTTGGAACTAGCTTCCAGTAGGAGCTCTGATGGCTTAAACTACGATCAACACGACTTGTCGTTCGACGACCGGTAGTATTTAGTACCGTATTGATATGTTCATAAAGGACAAAGTCGCGAGAGCTTTTTAAAACGCCGTCACACGTGAAAGGCAACGACAGTAACAAGACTCACGGACATGCCGAGAATTACCTCTTAATCTTTGAAGCGATCATTCTGGGAAGAAACTCTGTTGACCAAAGAATGCCGACGGCGTTTCTAGCTAGCGCAAATGGATCGGTCTATTGCCCAAGAAGGGCAGATAAGTACTGTTATCCATTGTTTTTAACAACGCTAATAGTTAACAGACATTCAGCGTACTTGTAGAGTAGGGCGAATTCTTCTGCATGGCGTGTAGTATAACAGAGCTATTTTCCACCTCTGACAAGTTCATGTTCTGTGGTATCTATAACAGATTACTATTCTGCATGATTTTAACAAGCTATCACAACAGAGTGACCAGGTCATACCTTTATTAATATCATTAGTTGATCATCGTCAACACCGACAATTTTTTTTCTCAGCCTTTATTGTTATTATTATATTTATTGTCCTTTTGAGCGTATCGTCTTTTTCAGTCCTCGGTACAGAATCTATAGAACTATGTCAGCTATAATCACCACAAAGCAGAAACTCTTATTTCATGCCACTCCTGTTTCCTTCTTTGAATTCTTGTGCTCAGTCGTGCTGAAGAGCCAGCATATTTGGACAAGTATACATCCCAATTCCGAGAATGTCTGGTTTAAATAGTTATTCTCAGCTCCTCGCGTGAACTCGATCATGCATGTATACAAAAAAAACATACACAATACACAAAAGGATCTACTCCAATTTGGCCAAAATAGCTAACACATAGCCAATGCCGATATGTGACCGTACATTACATTACATGATTATTGCTTTAGGTCCAGCGGACTCTTCCGAGCCAAATCAGGATCGGACAACCCCTGATCCGCATAAAAGATCTGCTGTAACTACCCTAGTGGTAAAACTGAAAGCTCTCCACCAGCCAGTCACTTTACAATAAAGACATCCCACGCAGAAAGCGTCCAATACTCCCAAGCATATCAACTAGTTGATATACTTGTGTCCCAAGCTAATCCAACAGACCTCATACACAAACAAGGAGTCTTGTCCCAGAAGAGTTTTTAAGAAAAAAGGTAGGTAACTGGTCTAGCGAAGAAGAAGATAGTATAGCAGATTGATAGAACAGAGCAGGAATGAGAAAGAGCAAATGAGAAAGACAGTGACAGTGGGAATTTAAAGCACTAAATTTCCAGTTAGTTAGTTTGTTAGATTATAGTCCCCGGACACTTGCGCATTTATGGGACTTAACTAAGATCACCATATAAAATTTTAAAACATGATAAAAACACTCATCCTTTCATCCAAAATATATATAAATTTAATAAAACGCTTATAAGACGTGAGAATAAAAATGGCAGGCGGGACTAGCCCCGGGTGCCCTGATTAAAAGAGCAATAAGCCGTAGCTAATATGCCCACACAATACATTAAAACTACATATAAGAAGATACCAGAGGACCAGAACGCTTATAATGCATAACGGGAGTCCCCGGTGGGAGCTCACAGAGCCCAACACCACATACTAAAAGATTCTAAAGTAGGTGGCAGGGAGGGGAAGCCTCAACCAGCCAACACCGTAAATCATGCTAAAAAGTTACAAGGATAAAAGTTAAAACGTTACAAATATATCATTAAATCATCGAGGTGCTATACATTGTACCATTATAGCTCGACAAATAAACCGTTACGTTAAAATCATTATGCATCAAATATACCCCATGGTATAACCCAAGTGATGCTAACCGGTGCGCCAACGCACAGGGGACCTGGTGTACACACACCAGCCCAACACTATCTAAAAAGGGATCAGAGCCACATGTCCTAAAGAGGAGCTACAGCCAGGCCACCGGCCCCGGATCGTAGACACAGGTAAGGGTAAATATAGAATAGCCATCAGTAAATATCATTAAGTCCGCAATCTAAAACAAAGATGATAATAACCAACTGTGTACTGAGGATAGCAATAACATTTTAATACAGTTATTAATTTGTAACAGCCAAAGCTGCAGGCAACAAAGCTAGCGTGTTATTTATCAATCACCATGCATCAGCAATCAGAGCTATAGCATTAGCCACAAGCATCAACAGCAACCAAGGCCATGGGCGGTCCACTTAGGACAGCTCAACAGCAAATAGTGCTATTAGAAACTGGAAACCAAGCCAGATAAAGCTCAAATCGATAAATATAGCCATGCAATAACAAAAACATTTTTAAGTTTTAATTTTAATTTATAACAGCCAAAGCTGCAAGCAACAAAGCGTGTTATTTGCGGTCAAGCCATGCAAATGTGTTATAAGCAATCATAGCTATGGCGTTAACAACAAAGCATCAACAGCAACTTAGGGCCATGTGTGGACCGCCGGGAGGCTCCACAGCAAATAATGCTATTTAGAAGTAAACCCGACGGGCCACAAAGGAACCGGAGCAAAAAAAAGGTGGCTGCTGAAATCCACGCCAGACATTACACTACAGCAGGGAAGAAATTTCAGAACTAATAATTAATCGTGCGACATGCACCAGCAGACTCATCCCGTCTCTCTGTGCCAGACCCCAAAGACCCTCCAAGCTCAGCGGAGTACCATCAGAACGCAGCAACCCGCGCAGTGAACCGAAGGAAGTCTCCAATAACTGACATTCAAATAAGCAGTGCGCGAAACTTGGGGGTAAACCGCATACGCCTCGTGTCCCCGTCCATCTGGTCCGCCAGTGGCCAGACATCAGCCGCATCAAAAGAAGTTTGAGCTCTACAGGTAAATCAGTATACAATGGAAAAGGTTTATGAACAGGAAGAATAGAAAAGTGTTTACGACCAAGGCTTCATTCCTGGTATTCCTTGGACCAGCGCTCCCACAATAGGCCATGTATCCGTCCTACCACCTCCACTACCGACGGTCTCACCCGTACCGAAGTATGGGCATCACCCCTCGAACCAACGCCGGCGGCCCGATCGGCGGCCTCGTTTCCAACAATTCCCACATGCGATGGGACCCAGGAGGCCGACACACTAACCCCACTCGCCCTTAGAACCGTCGCCTGCGCCAGAGTGTCGGCAACCAACGCTGGCCGCGCCCCAGAAGTACCCTTCTCCAAGGCCTGGAGAGCAGATAGAGAATCGGAAAACAGAGCAACGTTAGTCCCAGATGGCAGATCAGACCCGGCTAAGGCAAACAAGGACTGCCGCACGGCAAGTAGTTCGACTGTCAGGGAAGAGGACCCTGGTGGGGCACCGAAGGACCAGTCCCCCACCCCCGGAATATGGAAACCCCAACCTGCACCGCCGTCATCCCGCACAGACCCATCTGTGAAAACTTTCAGGGACCCAGCCGAATCCGCTACATGCTCCCTGGCCAACTGAGTAATAAGGGGCAAGTCGGCCTCTCTTGTAAGGCCGCCGAAACCCAAAAATATCGCAATAGGAGGAGCCTCCCACGGCGGCACAGAAACCTCCGGGACCTGCTCAAAACAACGCCCTGGTCTTATCGCATCCTCCAGCAACGGTCCAAACTTAGCACCGATCCCTGGCAAGTGTCGTCTCCCCACCGGAGGATTAAAGCAACGAAGCAACTCCTGGTCTGTAGAATTAGTAGTGCTACGAGCCCTGCATAAATAGCCAGCGCAAGCCTTGCGCACCTGGAGCCACAATGGGAGGACACCGGACATGTGGTATACGATTCTCGTAGGAACTGAAGCAGGCAAGTGCAGGAGCTTACGGAGAATACCGCATTCCACGCCAACCAACCTCTGTAATTGATTATTTGAGATGTCATAAAACAGCTCAGCCCCGAAGAGCAGTCTCGAGCGAACCAACGAGTGGTACAAGGTAACAGCATCCCGGGGATCACGTCCCCAGGCCTCCCTACGAATGGCCCAAATGACCCTCGAGGCTGCATGAGCAGAAGAAATATTACGATCTATATGAGGACCGAAGCTGCTGTTCTGCCTGAATAAAACTCCAAGGTAACGGACCTCCCTGGCCGGCAGGATACTAACTCCATCGACCACCAGGGGAAAACTAAGGTACTCGTCATTCCATCTACTAGAAAATGGTATATAAATGGTTTTACCCGGTGACAGCCGAAGTCCCACCTCGGCAAGTGCAGAAACAATAGAATCGACATCGTCCTGAAACCCGGCATGGTCCCTAACAAAATTAATGCTCTGTCGTCCCAACCATCGGCAACACGTTCTCCACACAAGGATATCGTCGGCGAAAGTGACAACTACAGATTTAGGTGAGCAACCAGAGGTAACCTCGGATGTGGCTATGGTAAATAATAATGGAGCTATAACTGAACCCTGGGGGACCCCCATAGAAAGAGTCCCATAGTGCGTAATATACCCTTCCCACCGCACTCTAATGGCTCTGTCCCTGAGAAAAGAATCAATAAAGTGGAGGATATATGCGTCCAAGCCCAACAATCGCAATTTCTCAACCAGACTCGCGCGCCACACCATGTCAAACGCCTTGGCGACATCGAAAAAGCAGGCAAAAACAGTTCGACGACGTGAGCGCGCCCTGCGTAGATGCTCATTTAGCCGTACAAGGTGATCGGTAAATTTCCAGAAAGTGTGGATACTATTTATACTGAAACCCCCGGCATCCCAACGGGGAAATATGTGACCGTCAGCATGCATGGTTAACAATACCTGCATCACTATAGGGGCGTTTGAATTGTTCGAGACTTTTCTCTAGCCGCCACCACCCTCACACACCAACCCCACCCCTTCTCTTGCTTCCTTTAGAGCAATGTTACGCACGGAAACCTTTTTGCTCGTTTGATTAAATTGCTCCAGACTTTCCCCCACCTCATTTCTTTCGAAAAATTTACCCACAAAGACCGCGTTTCTTCAGATTAATTTTATACTATCTCCGGTGTTCGCACAGATGGGTATTTGATGCCTTGTGACGGCCATTGACTGAACCTTGATTGATTCACCACCCAGCGGCAGCCTGCAAACCTGCCTAGCTCTGGGCCTAAAATCTGCCTAGTCAGAATCCTATCCAGCCTATAACTTGCCCTTTCTTACGCTGGCGGCCACTTACGATAACCCGTGAACCTTAAGCTGGCTGCTTTGCTAGCATAAAGGACCTTTTTCTTTCCTATCGGACGTTTTCCGATAACCTATTGGCCAGAATTTCCCCCAGCAGCTCAAAGCTTTAAGAATGATGCTTATATCGTCATGGCACAGCTACTGTATAATCCTTCTTTAAATAACAGCCTGGTTGACTGACAAAACTATACTAAGCCAAAAAACTACGGACGAAAAACTGGAGAGGAAAACGCCCGCGCGCGCACATACACACACGCACGCACACACACACAACCGTGTGGAAACGCCGTTGTGATGACTTTCATGAAACTCTACATACGTTACTTAGACATTTTAACAAATTTGTCCATTTTTTGAAGCTAACCCTAACCCTAAATCTAACCCTAACGCAAACCATAACCCTAAACATAACCCTAAGCCTAACACAGCCCTAACCCTAACACTGTTTTGACGTCAAAATAACGGGGTCCGTCAAAAAAAAAATTACGTAGAGGTTCAAGTGTATGTCAGAATAAAGGCGTTACTACCTAGCCACACACACATACACACACACCATAAACACCACATACACACGCACATCACAAATACACACATAAACACTCTCACACACACACCACCACCATACCACAATTAACACACACACAAACACACCAAACGAACAACACAGACACACCACACACACACACACACAAACACACACGCACACTTCTCTATAATAATCCGCTGCGGGTCACACTGACTCGGCCTCGTCTGACCGTAACAATGAGCCACAAAGAGATAATTGAGATCAAATTTACCACGCAAAGAGTCTTTAACTGCACAAGGCATGTCAGAGTTGTGATTGTGTAAAACACGCTTAAAAATGAAGACAGCATAACTGTGACACATGACAGACATGAAATTTTTTTTCAAAATAATGTAAGCTGTTTTGAAATATCAGGAAGTGTGGATTTTAGGCTTGACAACACGACATTTTACCACGGTATCAGCTATATAGCATAACCATTCTCTGGCAATCACTGGTTCCAGCACTCGCTTTTCAGCACCCATACCAAGCTTTCATATCTTCTGCACAGTGGCCTCTTAATGGGTTCAAAATGAGATTTCTATGACTTATTACTTGTGTGTTCCCGTGATGCAGGTTATTACCCTCTCTCTCACTCTCTCTCTCTCACTCTCTCTCTCTCTCTCTCTCTCTCTCTCTCTCTCTCTCTCTCTCAGGCAAATCACTCAAAAGCTCTCTCAATCGCACATACACACACCCACGCACACACACACACCCACAAAATACATGCACACACCGAAGTTTAAAAAAGTATGGTTCGGGCTAGGTCTTTTATTATCCTTCATTTGGAGAAAGGCGCACTTGGCAACGCTTTTCCAACAATAGCCCACAGGACTTGTTGCAATAAAAACTGTTATGGTTCACTAGTCACCGACCGACTGAAAATAATCACCGGCACAGTGATCTTATCAATTCCTGTTCCGTCAATGCAGTCTTCTTTCCTTTCGTTTTCCCATAGTATTCGGTTCTCTCCCTCCCTCTGTCTGTCTGTCTGTCTGTCTCTCTCTCGGACTCCCCCCACTATCCCCCCCCAAAACACCTAGGCCTCTATCTCTCTTATCTGTGACTCCCCCACACTCTCCCTCACCATTACCGAACCCCCCTCTCTCTCCTCCCTACCTCTTGCTCTATCTCTCTCGCCCCAACTTCCTCTAAGTGTGTGTGTGTGTGTGTGTGTGTGTGTGTGTGTGTGTGTGTGTGTGAGAGAGAGGCGTGGGAAGGAGGTACAGAGACAGAATGAGAGGGTGGCGCGAGACAGAAGAGAGATAAAATCGGGGCATCCACTCCCACAACTTTTAAATTTTGTCCCCTATACGCACTGTGTCCGGGGACGTTAATTTATATCCCTATCCTATCCTGTCCCATAACCCAAAGGTCGTAGGGGCACCACAGATGATCGTTTAACCAGCATACTCCATCTTTCTCTGTCTTCAGCAGCCCTGATGGCTTCGCTCAATGTCAAACCAGTCCATTCTCGAATGTTGTCCTCCCACCTCTTTTTCGGTCTCCCTCTTCTTCTACCTCCTTGCACTGTGCCTTGCAGAATAGTCTTTGCAAGGCCTGATGATCTGGTGATGTGGCCATACCATCGGAGTTTCCGTTTCTTCACCACTGTTAGCAGGTCATCGTGTTGTCCAATGGCTTGTGTGATGGTCTGTCGGACTTCGTCGTTGGTGATGTGTTGGGTATAGGAAATGGCCAGAAGTCTTCTGTAGCACCTCATCTCCATGCTTTGTATTCTTCGTTGGAGATCTGCTGTGAGGGTCCATGCTTCGCAAGCATATAGGAAGATGGAGATGACAAGGGAGCGCAGCAGTCTTACTTTGGAATGTAGACTGATGGTCCTGTCTTTCCAAATGGGCTTCAACCTTGTCAGGGCAGCAGTTGTTTGTGCGATCCTGGAGAGGACTTCCTGTCGGGACCCATTGTCTGATACAATGGCTCCTAAATATTTGAAGCTATGCACTGTGTTGAGGGATTGGCCTTGGACTTTGATGTCCGTATTGATGCCATTGGTGTTGTTGGTCATCATTTTGGTCTTCACTGCACTTATTTCCATTCCATAGGCTCTGGAGGTGGTGTCAAGCCTCTGTACCAGCTGTTCAAGTTCTTGTTCCTCTCCAGCCAATCCATCAATGTCATCTGCAAAACGAAGATTGGAGATTGCTCTACCCCCTATGCTGACTGTGCCTTCATGGTCTGCAAGAGCATCTGACACGATGCGCTCTAGGAAGATGTTGAAGAGTGTTGGAGAGAGTAGGCATCCTTGACGCACACCGATTGTTGTTCTGAACCAGTTCCCGATGGATATAATTTATATAAGCAAAGCAAAGCAAAGCACGACAACCCTCAACGGCAAACCAAATTGGATAACAAACAGGGGGTAGTATGGTTCCAGGTCTTTCTATTGTAGACCTCACGCCTGGTCTGTCAGCTAGGTGTTGACTTAATCCTGGCTCTCAATATTTCCCACTGATCCTCCTTTTATTGTCTACACGTTTTCCTTCTCTGTGGGGATTCAATCGTTGCTTGGAGACCAGTGAAGAAATGTAGCGAGAAGACAAAACAGAACAATGTCTGACCCCGCTGTCTCCCTTTGTGTGATCGACCTCCTCACTCCATCCCCATCTCCTCTTGTGATGACTTCAAACTAAGCTTGTCCCCTATCCAAACCCAGCGATGCCCCTCTCTTCTACCGCTGGTTCCAAGTAGATCCACATATTCACACACATATAGAGAGGCGGGGGAATCCACACATATTACATTTATACACAGGTGTACCTGTAGACAAACGTATCAGGTGCGACACTGATACGAAAATTGAGCAGCCTCACTGACCGATTACCCGCAAGGCATCAACTGATAAGATCTGACACTGGCGCGGTAATAACTGTGAAGGTCTGAAGGTATACATCTCTGTTTGTTACGAGCATGAGTTTGGAATGTACACTAACATTTTAAACATTTATTCAGAACTGAGGACTAGAATTTATAATACAGCACACGGACGTTCGCACCCGTCCAATCATCTAGCCACACAACTATTAATAAACACTGAATTCAAAAGGAAGCGTTCACAGCTTAATAGCTCCTTCCTGACAAGTACCGGATATTATCTGGAAATACCAAAATCAAAATGTCTCAAACCTCAACTGTGAAAGGACTACACTAGTGTATGTATCGTATAAGTCAATGTGGGTATGACAATGGCGTCACTCCTGAGTCAATGTGCATTTCTGCATGCATGCAGCTATCCAAAGAAGCGGGAGGAATTATTTGAAGAAATTATAGACAGCTTTAGCATTGGAGGCTCGCTTGGGTATCGATACAATATTTACCTAGTCTTTGATATCGTTCCTCTGCACAGCCACAAAACGACTTATCTCTTAAGGCTGTAAATCAGTCAGACATGAAGTGCTATAAATTCTTCGGCAAATACCAGTCTGATTGTCCGATATCACGGAAGAAACTATCTATGTTGTACCGTAGGAGAGACAAAGGTTACTTTTATTATTGCACAGTCTCGACTGCTGTTGTTTTATTTTTTTCCCCATCAAACTAATAGCTACTATTCAAACTGAGGTAGCAAACAAACCTTCCATACCGATCCAACACAAACACGCGTGCGCTCGCACTCACACACACAAACACCCTCCCACCCCCTCATATCCCCTCCCACACACACATACTCCATAAAATCGAAAGTGAGCAATCATTGCAAATTTATTATAACCTTTTTCAGGCTGAGTGAATTTAAGATCAGTAGGGCCTCTGCACGTTCATTATGAATTTACGATTAGAGCGGATAATATTCTGGATGCCTAGTGGGTCCCTTTGTGGTTCTGTTCTGCATTATAAAAGCGAAAAATTCATTTACGATTATTAATAGTTACGTCATAAAAGGCCACGGTGCCGTGCATACCAACTGAGTATCAAGAGGCCTCAGCAAATTTCTTTCTCAACAAGTATCTACATATATTTACAGGGAGAAGGTTTCTGTTACTCTGTATATGGTTGTGACAACACAGCGTCTCAGAATTTAACCTAGTAACACTGCTGAAATGCCCACCTGCCAAGGCTTTCTGATCAAGATCATAAACGTGATTTGTAATGATTCTCTATCGCTGAACATAGAATACATGTCTCCGAATTATACACAATATGACCATTACCATTCCGACCTTCGGATCAAGGTCCTTTTAAATTTCCGTTATCCTGCAATGTGTACTTTAGCAGGTGCGTGAGACCACACCCTCTCAGGATTTAGGCTGGCAAAATTACTGTTGTTCCAATCTCATAAATATCTGCTAGAGAATTTTGAAAAATTCAGTTATTCAGCACTATTTTTGTGGATGATGTTACATCTTCGAAAGTAATCTAGTTAGTAACATCACTACAAACTTCCTAAATCTTCTTCATGAAGGCCTATGTAAGTTTAGCTTATTCTGAATGGCGCTCAAGATAAGAAATAAGACATAGGAACACAACTAACATGTCCATCTAAAAACAAATGCTCATTAAATCCTGTCACGTGTCCATTGTTCAATAACCAAAATCACGGTTGGCGTGTTGGCCTGGTTTTTTTTTTTTAAATTTCTTCTCCCTCCTCCTCTCCCCCCCCCTTTCCTCACTTTCTCTATCCTTTTATACAGTAACACCTTTTTAATGTCAACATAGATCAACTGTGCACATTGTGTCAAGACCGACGGTGTTCAAATTCCACTCAATCACGCATAGAAAGAGATGAATATGTATATAGTATACAACGTCCAAAGCCTAATAGATCTATGCTCCAACAAGCACCAACTCAAGATCACTTCAGTGCTATTCTGCTTAGGGCATTCAATGTCCTTGAATTGGACGAGATTGGAGAAGTGAAAAAGAAGTTATACATGAAACGGGCGGTGTTAGCTTCAAGTCTTGTTGAAAGCAGAAATATCAACTTACAGAGGATTAATAAGATTAGTGCTATCAAAAGTTAGAACCACCTTAAGGAACGCCTGTCGTACACTGTTTTACCACAAGAAGAAGAAAACTACATGAAGCACAGTATAGTAACACCTGATGACTTAAATAAAGAACGCTCCTTAAACGCGCAGTGTTTGACTTTACGGCGCCTCTCACTTCAAGTCGTTGACTACGACTTTTAATATGCACAGACCTATAATACGTTAAAACTAGTTTAACAATCGGATTCAAGTGCACAGAAGACACACGAGCAGAATCAATGTGTTGAAAATATGTTAATAGACAGTCGCCTATTGCAACTAAATGGGAATAAATAAAACGGTGTTATTCACTTGGCCGTAAAGAGTTCAACCTTTCTAAATTGAAGATAGAGCGATAAAAACCTCGAGTTGGTAAATGTGCTATTAGTACCGAATTAAACTCCAGAATTTGTTATTTAAAGTGCATGTCCAAAGCTGTAATTTGACAGACTCACGTGCAAGGCAACATTACACGTTCGCCTCAAGTCTGTGAAAACAAGGAGCCGAATGAACTTTTAGAATGATCCATCCCCAGTTAATTATTTCTCAAAGAGGAAAAGCAATACAGAAAATAGTAATTAAAACGGGACAAGTAATTATTTAATACAGGCGTTCTCCGCCTGCCTTTCTTGTTTCTATTCCTACTTTTCCTTAAAAAGACTGGGACTGAGCTTGGTGCACAGGTAGAACCAATTTCGTAATCTGTGTGAACCTGTACCTCTCACTATTGCGAGAAATTTAAGATCTTGACAAGAAACAAACTGTTGGACCGGCGTTGGAAAGGTATTCAATTCCCACCCACGACAGTGCTACACCCAGCACGCACTAGGTCCCTTCTCCCCAATACCCGATGGCAGAGGATTGTGCATAGTTGTCTGGCCGTCAGGGTTATGCGTCCAAAGGCTGCAAAGGGGCGCCTAGGGCGCCTGGAGATAGAACCTGTATCAGCCAGCGCCTTGAGCGTTTTGAGCTGGAAAAGCGCTATATAATAAAATAAATAAATAAATAAATAAAATAACTGTCTGAAAATCATTTAAAAAAATAAAAATCGAATTAAAGAATACGCTCCCTATGCTTTCTGTTTGTTTCTTTTCAGAATGAGTCATGGCAGCATACCCGACTTCGCGCAGTGCAATAAAATTACGTATGCCGATAGAAATAAAACTCCATACCTTCATTCTTATCCATGGTGAATGTTTTTATTAGGGCCAGAAGTCAACATTCAGCCCCATTTGATGAACAAATCGCTGAAAAGAAGGTCTTGGTAAATTTCAGGCACTCACAAAAGACGTTGTGTTCTCGGCTCTTCACTGTCAGTGAGTTCAATTTTCAGAAAGGCAAATCCAATTTTAATGAAGTCATTCAGTATGGAGTTCAGCTCCAAGAAGATACGGATGACAGATCCAAACGTTACCGAACTGAAGAAAGACCAATCTGTTTTTGAAGAAGAAAATACACAATAACGATCTCTGAATTTCAGACCTGAAGACAGTTTTCTCTTATTACACTGCTACTACTATTACACTTCGTCTTCATAACTTCCAGAAGAAGCAAAAGGGTTTGCTAAATCTCTATACTCTGCTACACCGCAAGATTATAAAAGCATCATAAATGAATTATAAATACATACAGTTAAGTTATAAACAGTTTGCCACTCCAATGAGCAGGCTATATCTCATATTTATTCTTTAAAAAAATTAAAACATTTTCTTTTCTTCTTCCTTTAATGTCTGTCTGTCATACTCGACAATTACAGACATAATTATTAGTGGGCATTTTGTAGTATTGCGCTGCGGATTCTTCACTGGAGGCAGAAGATAATAACATTTTTAAAATGTAGAGAGAGCACCTATAACGGAAATAAAATGTAGTACCTAACTGAAATTAAATTGGCAGCCGCTGGATGTGGAGCTGCATACATATGCAGATGGTACACTACTTTTAACTGAAGCATCCCTTGTGTGGGACAGCTTAAATACACCACAGAGCCAAAGTATACCATGAGTATACAAATGCAACATCTTAGCTCTTTTGAGTCTGACTGAAATAACTGCTGAAAATCCACAAACGATGTCCTCGTTCAACTAGTAACAATCTTTGACTTTACAAGAAGAAAAGAGGTCCATCCGAATAAAGGTAAAATGTCCTGAGGGGGAAAGATTAAGAACTAAACTTAATCCACAAAACGTCTTTTTCTACCAGTCACCGTCACAAAAACCAAGAACGAAACAGACAAGATTGGAGAAGCTGGTTCCTACAAAGTCATGACGTCAAAAGCGCCATCTTACACAACAAAATACCTGGATTGTTCACAGCTTCATTCTCGAAGCACTCTTGAAGAGTAGCACGAAATCAATGGCTACACCTTAGCAATCACATAATATTGAAAACAAGAATACACAACAAAGCCAATCTTTTGGCAATGGCCAGAAACAGACCACTCACTGTCTCTGACCGAAAAAGGAAGGTTTACTGCCTAGCAATGATGTGTGTAAAGTATTTCTCCACCCATGTTCCACAAAATAAAATGCTTTCAACTGTATTCATCGAGTCTATGTTCTGTAAGTTTAGTGCACTGCCTATCTGGGCTGTAAGGGAGGTGGATCTACAGCAATCTACCCTGGTCTGAAGGGCTGGCAACGGGTTGCCCTTTGGTGCACCTTAATGACGTTGCCATGGCCTCAGTGATATACGACCCTAGTTGCGACAAGGCTAAGCCACAAAGGGGCGTCCGAGTTGAAAGCTGGGATTGAAAATAATTGCACCTTCATGCCCTGATAAATGATGGGTTAGGTGCACCAAGAGTGTCGCAAGCGAATGGAACTGCCAACCTTCATTCTCACAAGCAAAGACTGCCTCGGGTCTCAGACATTCTGTAGTGGCAAACATGTAAGCAGGAGCTCAAAGAACATGGTTCTCTCATTATGAAGGTGGTGGTGGGACCACTGCCAAACTCCCATCAATCCCAAGCCCGCCAGAACATTGTGCCCACTGAATCAAAGCTTAAACTTTATATTAACATCGATACGGTCGAGGGGTGAAGGGGGAAGAGGGGGTAGAAAATAACTGAAACAGAAAAACGTTCCTATAACGGGACACGACACGAGGGGAAAGTGCACTAGCTACTGCTAGCTTCCTCCCCTACATCCACTCCACCCCCACCCCCACCCCTTCTTTTATTTGTCGTAAATCTCAGATGGGATGAAAGAGGTAATATTCCCATAACTGGCAATTTTCGTATGGTGCTATTCAGGCTATAAGCCACAATAAACCTTGAAGCCTTGATGTAGGGTACCGCATGTAAAGCGAACAGTGGAAGCAGGCAGTTGAACTGTTGAATTGAATTAATACCAGTTTAACGCGAAAGTGCAGGTTGATTGGATGGAAGGTTTGTAAAAAAAAAAACGTACGCAGACAGATTTTCGTTATCACGAAGTAAACTCCCCACCCCATTGCTGTCCCCTTCAAACACTGCCAGACGTCTTAAAAATCACAACCTGAGATCAAAAGCTGACATAAAACCAATGAAAGTAATGCCATGCAAGGTTGAAGTGCTGATGGGCCATACATACAGATGCCCCAATCTCGGAGTATTTTGCACTCGGTTAAAAAGAATAGACCCAGGTAAACGGCTAAGTTACACTGAAGTATCGATTGCGTTGGACGTTTCTCAGGAAGTTCAAAACTGCTTTGATTGTACTGAACGGGCAAGAAAGGTGCCGGTGGAGTGTTACACAAATAACACTTGAAGTCCGATTCTTGAGAGTGCGGGTTAAGGGGAGATTTAAAGAACATGTTATTTTATTTATTTATGTATTTATTTGTCCGATTGTATCCCAGAAGAAAACTACAAATCTAAAACAAAAACTGAGTTGGATTTCATAATAAAAGCACCGGAAGTTGCCAATAGCAGAATGTAGGGTGGCAAATACATAGTAGGCCTACTGAGGCCAATGTACGTATGTGTCTACAGTACTATTTGCGGTTCTGTAACACAGTAAATGTGCAGAAGGGGAAAAGCTGTACAAGAAGGTAGAATGGAGGGGCGGGGTGGGGAGCGGAGGGCAGGGAGTAGGGTGGGTATGGGGTGGAAGGAGATTTGGGAGTTCTGGATAGTTAATCACTACCCGGAGTAGACTCTTGCCGCCCCTCAGAAAACGTCCCTGCCAAGAATCAACTGATAGGCCCAGATATACAGGTGTTCATATAGATCATATAGTTTATACATATAACTTAAAAATTCATCTAATTAAATTCAACTTCTCCACTGTGAACAGTTATACTTTGGGTAAAATGTAGTATGGAATTTGAAATTAATGATTTTAAGATCCTAAGCTTACTTGAAAACTGACCGGTGTTCATACAAGCTACGTAATTATAGATTTTCAGCACAGAATCGCTACTAAAGTAACACAAAAATACTAATGCACATATCATTATGTTGTTAATATAACATGTAGCGTTTAACTTTTAATAGATCAGCAAGATGATACATGTGTAAATAACTAGAAAACGAAAATATGGCGCAAAAATTTAAAAGCTACTAATGTCAATGACTATTAACACTGTATTGGCTAATGTTACTTTTACCCAATCAAAGACCCGGCACTTCTATCTCTAGCATTTAAACTTTAAATACCTGTCGTCTTTTTTAACAGCCCCCGGGAAATAGGTAAAGATCATATTAATAAATAATTGACTTAAGAAGTTAATCAATCATTCACCACATGGATAAAATAAGGCAGGTTCTGGCCTGCCTGAGGATCATCTGCTTTCCGGTGGTCTTAATCGTTCTGATCGATTCTGCTGGATCGGTTTTCTTGAGGAATTGGAATGAGTGACAAATTTACCTACAAAATCTGTGCTTGAACCCAAGCTAACCTGTCACACCAGCGAAAGATTATAGGTTTTTAGATAAGACGTGTCACAGGCGTTGTTGTAGTCAATTCTAGACAGGCAACCGACAACGCGGGACATGTTCAGCGGTTTTAGTTTGCTGGCGTCCTTCCATTTAAAGATTAAAGAAAGGACCAGCACCTCCATCAACAGGAGGTGCTCTACCCTCGGCTTCTTACCCTGTAACTTTCTGTACGTTCAGCTTGAAAACAAAACAATTATAACTAGAAGGGCAAAGCCCATATCACTCGCATGCTCTTTATGGAAATTCGCAATATTTAACTTGAAAACGAGTGCCCATTAAAAACTAAAAGGAAACGCTGGCATTAAAATGCAAAGTAATACCGACTTTGATCTTTCTATGCTCTTGATCTTGAGATGCCCTTGACCTCTGGCTCCAATTAAACTCATGTACTACTATCAAATAAACTACAGCAAAAGTTGTCAATTGCCAAAAAAAAAATACGGGGACTTTGGGGTGACCTTGGCCTTCAGTGACCTTGATATTGAGATAAACTTGAGATTGGGATGACCTTGACCCTCTCGTGCCATCTCATGCAGCATGTCTGATCAATAACCCAATGTTGCTGCATATTATGTATACTAATATAATACACAGCCATTCCGCTGTACAATGATTGACCTATTTTTTTAATATGTTTTTGCAAGGCCTAAAATGACTACCTTCATGACCAACGCAAAAACTGTACAATATAATAATAATAATAATAATAATAATAATAATAATAATAATAATAATAATAATAATAATAATAATAATAATAATAATAATAATAATAATAATAATAATAAAATTATTTTATATAGCAATAATAAAACTCATTTATATAGCGCAGTTTCCAAATAAATGAGCTCAAACAGAAAGCAATGTTTAAAAAAATTACAAAAACTGAATTGATTTGTCGTACTTCTATTTATTCTCTCTCTCTCTCTCTCTCTCTCTCTCTCTCTCTCTCTCTCTCTCTCTCTCTCTCTCTCTCTCTCTCTCTCTCTCTCTCTCTCTCTCTTTCTCTCTCTCTCTCTTTTTTTCTCACTCACACACACACACACAGTTTATGAGAAGCAGAACGGACTATAAGAACAATATATTTGCACCCGCAAGTACTTCAGAGGTTAAATCCCAAACCACAGTGATCTGTAATAGATTGTTGAAAACCGCTTGGACACAAAAATCGGGGATTAAAAGGAAAGAAAGGTAAGAACACATAGGCCTATATCCTCTATTGGCAAAGAAAGAGTACATCACGTATACCCAAAAATAATACCGAAAAATCTTCTCGTCTAGGCCCTATATATAACCTCCAAGAAAGCCTTGTTAGCGTATCTAGCAGTAAGCACATGATATATGCATGGTAGTACAATGTTTACGTTAATCAAAGAACCACAAATCTAACGCAGTTTAATGACATCACGAAAGCTGAAAAGAATTAGACAACTGTACCATTCAAAATCTTGAAATCTCTTCAACGCAGAGAAAAGCAAATATTCGCTTTCTAACTGATAATGCTTATAAAGCTACTTTATCACCACAGGCGCCCGTATCACTGTAAAAAATGTCCCTCTCTCTGCTAACTAGTATGCAGACAGCTCTTCATTCCGTTCACATGTGTTTACTACTGACACTATCGATCTTTCTTAAAGCGAGCCTATTTATTTTCGTTTGTAATATCTTCAGTTGTATTATAGGCTTTAAAATAAAAACAAATTTCCCTGATTGTTACGCGAAACACTGCAGACTGATAAGTTTTAGACCTAAAAACAAAATCAATTTTCCACGTTTTGTTACATGTAAGTTGTCTTCATTACTTTTTTTCTTCTTCTTTTTCTGAGCAAACTCTTTACATTTGATTGCTCCTGTTTCCCTAACAGTAAACGCTCCCAAGCCCCTCTCAACACAATACTTTTGCACATATTTAATACCTCAAGTATACCCTTCCTTACGCTTGCAGTCTTCTTTTCACAACGTATTTAGATACTTAAATGAATTCTGTGATAGTAAGTGCGTTCTTCCACCTTGTTTCTTTTAACAAGGAAGACACAAGGTTTGTGCAGAACACAAATAATAGGTGTTTTAACACCCTGACACAGCGGCAAATGAAAAAAGGCTCATTTATTAGTTAGTAGCTGTGCTGGCTGATCTACAGTCAATAGAAACAGAAGAACAACAAAAATAATGGCGAGAAATAACAAGAAACCAAGCTAAACAGTTCGTAGACAGATTCCTATATATAAAAGTTACTGGAAAGAAGAAAGACACCTTAATAATTAATGACATGATTATCTTATGATTTCAACTGACATGCTAACTACTTGTTTCAGTATATCCGATTTCTAAACATCTTCGGCCGAGGTAGAAAAAGCCCTTGTAGCTACTTTTTAACGTGTTATCTTTTCTTACAGGAAAAGTATAATCAAGGTTCTTCGGGTGGACAAAAATCAAGGGAGGGTGATAGGGATGGAGATGTTATATAACATACAATCTCATCCTCCACCCCCACACAAAACCTCTCAATTTACCACTAAATGAAAATGAAGGTCTTCAATGGTTTTATAATGCATGCCATCAAGAAAGGTAATCAACCAAAGGTGAGAAATTGGGTGTCCGGAAATTGCAGAGCTGGCAGTGCAAAAAGGGTAAGGATCGAGAGGGAGGGGAAGAGGGAGAGAGAGAGAGAGAGAGAGAGAGAGAGAGAGAGAGAGGGAGACAGAGAGAAAGAGGGAGACAGAGAGACAGAGGGAGACAGGGAGAGACAGAGAGAGAGAGAGAGAGAGAGAGAGAGAGAGAGAGAGAGAGAGAGAGAGAGAGAGAGAGAGAGAGAGAGAGAGAGAGTGGATACGTTCAACCAGTAAAGTGGCGATCACACGTTATAAATTAGGGGTGGCCTCGAAGGTCGCGGGTTCGATTCCCGCAAGGGGCGAACGTATGTGACTTAGGTACGAGACTATTGAGGTCACCGAGGGTTTTCTCCGGGCACTCCGGTTTCCTCCCTCCCTTCAATAATGGTACAGGATGCAGTCAATATAAAAATTTCAAAAATAAAAATTCGATTTTCTTTCCGTCTTCTAATAGCGATCTTCCTGCCTTTACACCACCTGTTTGAGTGATGGATGTGTGTTTGGTGTGTGTGAGGGTGGATGAGACAGGTGAGCGTGTATGTTGGTATAGATCTTTGAGCCTGAATGATTTGGGGAAAGGCGCGTATAGCATCCTGTATTATTATTATTATTGATCGGGCGCTGAAAGCTTTTAGTAGATGCGAAATCAACAGTGAACAACGATAGATGATGCTGTGGAAGAGTACTGAAGGGAAATCTGAGTGCGCTCATCTATTTGCGGACAGTTTACAGTTTACTTGCGTCAACTATAATTATCAGTACAACTTATGTTAATCTGATGAATAAAAATTGATGCAACAGCGCGTCAACGATGAAGTTGCTGTTCATCGCTAATCCTGGAAAAACGTCCAAACGTGTAACTCAGCATAAAAATATAACTCCTGAGCAATTTTGCTTCAATGGGAAGAACACAAAAGCCCACCTTACTCCACACCCGTATTGTTCTCTGTCCAATACGATACGATACAAACATGTATAGGGCGGGATTCTGTAATTGCTTCGGTACTCAGTGTAGAGACACTGCCAACACAGAAACCAACAACCTGCGATTATATGGCGCAACTAAGTCTCAATACCAAGCATAGGGAATTACGTTTGTATTACAGAATGGCGATCCTCAGGTCGACCCTACAGGGAAACATAAAACAACTCGACACAGAATTGCCTAGCACGCTGGAAACAGCAAACGGTTACTGTACAACTGCCAAGCAGGGAAACACTAATAATCGGAAACCGGCGCAAAAAGAGATTTAAAAAAAAAAGAAAGAAAGAAAGAAAGAAAGAAAAAAGAACTGAAAAAGACGTATCGTATAAACAAAAGAGCGCTGGAAGGTCGACAACGTGAACGCACCTATTATGGTGTCGCTGTCCTTTTAATCAAGACATCTGTAAATAATTAACCGTTCCCCTTCCTTAGAGTAGCTTAAGACCGAGACATTCCCTCAACGATAAAGCTGGCATCGATCTTTGGTCATCTTAGTCGTCTGTTTCTCACCAACGTTGTTTACAACGACTCAGGTGTGACAAGACTATCTATAAGTACTATCCCAATCTGAATTTAAAAAAACAAACCACCAGAATGTCTTCAAAGAGGAAATACATATTTGTCGAACCGAACAGAAGTTGAGCTAAACTAATATAATTTGACACCTCAATGCTCGGGAAGTGAGGGAGAAAAAAGCGCCTCCTTAAGACAGGCGCATCATTAATCGTCATTCAGATTCGTCTCTATTATGTTTAAAAGAACTCGTCAAACACTAGCATCCCAAACATGAAAGATTCTCTCGCTATTCACCCACTTTAGCACAACAGATAAATATCGACAGCATCAATGTTTAACAACACAGAATTCTCAGTGCTTACTGCGTAGCGAAAAGTATGGATTGGGTAGAGGGCTACAACCACCCAGGCAGCTCTTTAAAAACTTATCGTTATTGACGAGATAGCGGTGGGTAAGAAACATGTACCTGTTGGATGGATGAGTGCGATGTTTTGAGGTGTTTATTTGACGACACAAGCTCTGTGAAATTCGTTACGTACTAAATACCTGTTAACTCTCTGTTGTCCGCGAACAAAACGAAATTGAAAACGCTGAACATTGTTAATAATGGTATAATAACAGGCAAAGGTCTAGTTTTTATCTGACAATAAAGTTTTGTATTGTATTGTATTAAAGCAATATAGTAAACTAAAGCGCACAGTTACTAGCAAACTAACCCAAAAAAAATCAACACAACTATAATAATAGTAACACCTACTACCCTATCCTATCATATCCCGTAACTCTGAGGTCGTTGGGGGTACCACAGATGATCGTTTAACCAGCATACTCCATCTTTCTCTGTCCTCAGCAACCCTGATGGCTTCGCTCAATGTCAAGCCAGTCCATTCTCGAATGTTGTCCTCCCACCTCTTTTTCGGTCTCCCTCTTCTTCTACCTCCTTGCACTGTGCCTTTGAGGATGGTCTTTGCAAGGCCTGATGATCTGATGACGTGGCTATACCATCGGAGTTTCCGTTTCTTCACACTGCAACAACTACTACAACAATTTAAAGGTTCCTCCTGAAAGTTAACTCTAGTTTCAATATAGCCTTACTTCACAAAACTCTACCTAAAAGTACCCTACCATAAAAGCACTTTTCTGTGTATGCATATACTCGGCATTTAAAAGTAATATTTCAAACACACTGCTGAGTTTGCAGTAAGTTTTCTGAATATTGAACTCTATATAAATCAATAACTAAAGAGCATTGAAGCAGCTAATACACTAAGACCGCCAGGAAAAAAAACAAAACAAATACACCTACATTTACGGGACGTACATTTCTATTCCCATTAGTTGTATAATACTAAAACTCGCCTCTGGCAAAGCCATAACACCACCTGTAATCTGCAACACCATTCCAGGTAACAACAGCGAGTCAAAGAGTTAACAGGTTACCACACAATTTAGATACAATTACATCCGGGTAGTTAACCTATATTGTAGGGTACTGTTAACATCAGTATGCCTTTCGCAATACACGGAACTTTCCAAAGCAAACAACAGTGTCGGTTTATTGAGGAGTTCGATTTGTGTGTTGCACAAACGACGGAGCTCTGTTACAGGTTACCATGGATTCAGACTTATCAACAAACCAAGAGCAGCATCCCTTGAGAGTGGCTACAATGACAGAGACCTTATATAATGTAATGTAATAATTTTAATTTCAGTGCAGTTGCTAGCTGTGATATGATGCAGAAGTGCTGAGTGTGATTGTGCCACCTTGTGTGATCCAGTGTTGTGTTTGACTTCTACTTTAACAGCTATATTGTTACTGTTCGTTTTGTGTGTTGTGAAATGCAGCTTTTCTCGTGAACGTTGAGAAAGAGAGGTGTGTACTGCGTATGTATGTTTGTACGATAGGATAAGAGAGAAAGGTAGAGGGAGACTGTATGCGTGATGTGTTCAGTAAACGGATTATAAATAAAGCGGGCTTTCGTTGCTCAAACTAATCACTGAAGTTTGAATTTTTCATGCCGGCTCTGCTAGGGAGTGATTTCCCCTGTTTTAACGGCACATCGATACCATAGCTGTGTGACTAGATAATGTTAGTTGTAGATTAAAGTCACACGACACCGGAGCGTTTAGGCGACTACAGGTCACATCTTTCTGACACCAGCGAACGAGTTGATGGTAAAGGGAAAATTATATGGACACACGTTGGCCAATCCGGGCTTCGATCCTTTCGGTAACTACCAACGGAGCTACCCGGCCCAACGTGTGACTGGAGTAGGATAGGGTCTATTTTATTAACCTAAAAAGAAAAACCTTACGAGCATTTTTTTGAAAAACGGGTTGTCTCTTACCGGCTTTGGTAGCTGCTATTTTTAGCTCCAGAATGTGGGTTGGCTAGCCAATAGGCACAAAAAATACGGACTGTATTTCATTAAAAAATAAAAAAATAAAACAACTTTGAAAAAGAGTTATATTTAGTTGTAAACTTTTTTTTCGGTGGGGCAGCACTCCCTGTGAATGTTAATAGGATAATAATAATCGTTCTTATATAGCGCTTTTCCAGCTCAAGAGCTGCTCAAAGCGCTGGCCGATATAGGATCTAACTCAAGCCGCCCGAGACGCCCACCCGCAGCCTTTGGGCGCATGGTCTGACGCCCGGACAACTGAGCACAATCCTGGGCTGCCAGGGATGGGGGAGAAGGACCTAGGTGCAATCTGGGTGTTTTCTTGTCACCGGCACTCACCCGTCTAGGACATGAGCGTCAGGATCTTTAAAGTCCGTTATGATGGAATGTATGCGACACAGACTAGACCTCGGTTTATACTCTCATCCGAAGGAGTAGGAAAACAGGAGTAAAGTGTCTTTCCCAGGGACACAACACAATGGCCCGGCCAGGGCTCGAACCCGGGACCTTCCGATCCGCAAGCCGAAGCACTACCATTAGACCACAGTGCCTCCCGAAGGATCTGTCGAAGGGGCGTGGTCAAAGTGTGTGATTTCATTTAGTCTGTAATTATTCCAAATACCCGAGGCGTCTTCTGCTTTCCTTATATCTTGTCTACGGTCACAGTGCCTTGTTTAAGAATTAATACTTCAATTCCCTTCGCAATGTAAGCTTCTGCATAATGACTGGTAGACATCCACAACCAGAGTGTAGGTAGCAACAACAACCAGTCGAGCGCCGCAATGAAGTGCAGTAAGAAAAGTCCGATCTGGTACTCGCGAGTCTGTATTGACTGGTAGCTCCGCGTCCACTCTAGTCGACGACATGACGCTGGAAAGTCCACTTTGGCATTGTGAAGACCTTGACTGGGTCCCCTATTGTATTCCCCGTGTCCAGGCAACTATGTGGACATGAGGTTCTGGCATTATTAACAATGCCTGGAGAAAGCACAACCGTAGAAGCTGCTTGTGATTTCTAGGTCATCGTAAATGTTGGTTTCCTTATAAAAATTGAACAACTGAAACAAGAGAAAGAGAGCTGGAGGGAGACAAGAGAGAGGGACAGGAGGGAGGAAGAGAGAGACAGTGGTGGAGGGGGCGGGGGGAGGCATTGGCAAATTGAAAACTGAATGAATACAGGTATATACTCCTTGTCAGAATATTGGATTTAATCTTCTTTTACACAGGTAGAACAGTCTCTCTCTCTCTCTCTCTCTCTCTCTCTCTCTCTCTCTCTCTCTCTCTCTCTCTCTCTGATAAGACAGATATTACAATGAAAGCAAATACATCTCCATTGCCCAATCCTAGCCACATACAAGCACAATAACAAAACAAAAAACAAAATAAAACAAACAAACAAAACCAACTAAAGAAAAATACTAATTAGCTGAGGAACTAGAACAATAAAGAGTTGGTAGACGCACGCTCTAATGAGTGGTAAAGTGTAAGCAAAGAATGATTGATTGATTTATTGTTGCTTTAGGTCCAGCGGACTCTTCCGAGCCAAATCAGGACCGGACAACCCCCGATCCGCATAAAAGAACTGCTGAAACAACCCCAGTGGGAAAATTGAATGCCCTCCACCGGCCAGTCACTTTACAATAAAGACATCCCACGCGGGGGACGGCTGAGGGTTGACCTCAACTACGCGAACACCCCGGTTACAAAAACAAAATAGAATACAAACATCATTATAAATCATCAACCAAACACATACATATAAAATGCCTATAGTGCTAAATAGTACATTCATAGGAAGCCCTAGTGACCACCCGGCAGAAAGCGTCCAACACTCCCAAGCTGATCCAACAGACCTCATACACAAACAAGGAGTCTTGTCCAGGAAGAGTTTTCAAGAAAAAAGGTAGGTCATTGATCTAGCGAAGAAGAAGATAGTATAGCAGAGTGAAGGACAGAGCAAGAATAGGAAAGAGTAAATGAGGAAGACAGCGACAGTGGGAATTTAAAGCACTAAATTTCCATAAAGTGGGGATACTATTTATACTGAAAACCCCCGGCACTCCAACGGGGGTACTGTTGCCGCAGTGAAGCGTCTTGCCTATAAAGGAAAGACAGGTTTTCAACTGTGGCTTTCACTGTTCCCTTTATAGGTTTGAACAATCTACAGTGGCAAGATTGCTCATGACCCCAAGGGGTGTGTAAGCAAAGAAAAGGACAAATCAAGCACGATCGAGTAGTGAAGTCACATTGTGTGTGGGTATGTTAAATGAACAGATTGTGCGCACGCGTGTGTGTGCGTGTGTTTGTGTGTGTGTGTGCGTGTCTATAACAACCTACAGCATTTCTCTGAGTGGTCAACCTTGTTGGACATACCCGAGAGTCGTAATACAGGTAGGACTCGATTGGGCTTAGGCACAAAACCCTTCCCAGTAGCGTTAGGAAAACACTGTAGGTCTACATTAAGCCACTGAACTAAATAAACTCGGTGACATTAAGCCCACTGTCTCTCTAAGAACTTTGAGTGGTTTTTTAGTTTAGGAGCCTTCCTAACTGGACATAGAAACCTAGCAAGCTGCAGAACAAAATTCCTTGTAATTGTACAAGAATTGTATTAAGATATCTGATTCCAATTCCGATAGATTAAAATTAAATATTACTCAGCTAACTGGATTTCATCACAAACTTACCGGGAGCGGCAGGCTATGGGAGCGGCAGGCTATCACAATAAAATTAAAAAAAACACCAACTCACTTGTTATTTATACTATACTATTGTCATTTTATTATTATTATACCTCCCTCTCTCTCTCTCTCTCTCTCTCTCTCTCTCTCTCTACTCTCTGTCTCTCTCTGTCTCTCTCTCTGGGTAGATGTACACATGATCCATATTAATTTAATAACTTATATCTTGTGTTAGTAAACAAAATTAAACAATGATCTCTTGTGCATGTGTTAGTATGGAGAGCTTTGTGAGGGCGCGTTTGAATTGGAACTGAATTGGATTAGATTGGACTGACTTGCTCTATTTATTACCCTACTGTCCTTAGTATCTTTAAAAGTTTACTGTCCATAAATTGTCCATACATTTTAGACCCTGAATTAAATACAGTCATGAACCCAACTGGCAATAGTACACTAGTTATATCCATTTTCCCCAAATATACCTACAAAACTTGTGTTCCTCAAAAACATGATACAACAAATTTGTAAATAAATAAATACACAAATAGGTACATAAATAAATATTCCAGTTGATTGGGCTTACAAACCAACCAAACTGGACTCCTTGAAATACTATCTCAAAAATCTGAATACATTCCAGTATTCAACCATTGAGTGGTTCTGTTGGACTTGTTCAGTCTCCTTAAATAATATTAACATTTAGATATTATATGTTAGAAGAGTAATTGACTCATAAAAGCCAGCAGCACCCTTAACATGTAAGATCAACCCATTGCAGATAATTATGTTGTTCAGGCACTAGTGTTTGAGTATTTAATGGGTTTTAGTCACAGACCTTCTGATACTGGTAGTAAGGCATGACGGGACTAAAAAGTGAACATATTGTTCATATTAATATTGAACCAGCTAGGATAGTGTACAGTACATGCTGTTCATAAAAATTCTAACATTCCTGTGTAAGCACTGTAAGAAAGTCAATTAATTAACAAACAAAAAAAGCAGTTATATAATAATAATAATAATAATAATAATAATAATAATAATAATAATAATAATAATAATAATAATAATAATAACATAAGTGTATTTATTTAGTGTTCCCCCCCCCTACCCCCCAAGTATAAATCAGTTCAAAGTTCATACCTGCATGATTCTGTATACAAATAATCAACAATTATAATTTACTTATTGTCATTTGCTAATAGGACTCGTACACAAAATACTTAAACAAACAAGATCAAACTATTTAGTCATGCATTTGATTAAATATATACTGCAATATATTGTAGTATATTGTATTGCAATTTAAATATGTGCATTATATTATGTATACAAAGATAATTAACCATGTTAAAATTGTTAAAAATTGAAGTGGTAAAATTAGCTTCAGGAGAGTATCTAAATTGAAAATGATATACATGGATATATGGATATAATAATAATAATAATAATAATAATAATAATAATAATAATAATAATAATAATAATAACGGATTTTTATATAGCGGATACTCCAGCCTATGACCAGACTCACCACGCTTTACATAGTCATTACATATAAGTACATGCACTCGATAAACCTCGCTTTCGCTACAATACACCAAAAGACAAAATCACAAAATTCAGTAGAGCTCGGGTCGTACACAGCCTGTTGGCGTCAACCGGAAGTCATATGGATATACATATAGACAGGCTGCAAACATTTCATTCTTACTGTCATTTTGGAACTATTCAGATACAGATACAGACACAGATACTTATTTGTCGTTAAGCATTTCAAATGAAGACTGCACAACACCTATCACATTAAGTTAACATATGATGTGAAAGACCTACACATTGGAACTCCTTACTGTTCAGGTAGTATTGCGAGGCCAACATGTAGTAATACAATTACTAACGCTGATTACTTTTTGTTTAACAGAACAGAACTGAAATGGTGGACTAGAAATATGCAGAGGATGTGCATGGTGAAGAAGAAGAAGAAGAAAAAGAAAAAGAAGAAGAAGAAAAAGAAGAAGAAGTTAGAAGAAGAAGTTCGAAGAAGAAAAAGAAGAAGAAGGAACATTTTTTTGTTTGTTGTTGTTGATTACGATGAAGATGATAGTGTTGGTGGTGAGACTACTCTAGAATCCTCTCAAACAAATACATCGAAAATCACAAAGGGATATCTTATCTGTTTTCATTTATTGCTAGTACAGGGGTAATGCTATCAGTGACCATGTGGTATTGATAGGTTAATTTATTTGAACACGATTTTCATTAAGGGGATTATACATAATTGATAGCGACTCAGTATCACAAGTTAACTATCATGATTGTAACAGGAAAAATACACAAATATTTAAATAGGAAACATACACAAATATATATATAAATAGTGACAGAAGATAATCATCTACAAGATATAATTTGGCGATCAGTGAATGGAGACATAAGACATTAAAGGCAAGGACCGCTGCAAGGTAATACTAATGATATTTTCCTCCCACAATTACCCAATATTATATTTAATGTCAAAGTACCAAGGCCAGTTTATTAGTGTAAAAGCAGCAGTCAAATTACAAATAAAACAACTAATTAAATCATGAAACCACCAGGATAAACCTCTAAATTCCCTTAGATTAAAAGTAGTCTATGGGTAGGCATGACCGTAGAAAATTAGACCATCAATTACGATTGCTGAGGCATATCTCATAGCCTGTTATTTTGCTGTGTACAATGGTAGTCACATAACAATTTGTCTTAAGGTGATATCTGGGCAATTTACCACCTTAATTATAACTTTATCACCAGCATTCGGTTGTAGTGAAATTTCAGGCTGGGGCTGTTTTTAGTTCTGGCTGACGCAGGCCATTGCGATAGTAAGCGAAAGTTGGATCGACGCAGCGCTGGAATTTTGTCTGGAAATGTTTCAATACAGTACTCAGGATGGAATAATGTTATCGTGCGAGCTTTTATTAAGTCCCGTTCTATAAATTCATTCCTTTTGGGACTGGACGTTTATCAGACCCTATAAAACCAACCACCCCACTGACTTCTATTCTCATTCTGACTTGAAGCTTGTTCCTAACTTGTGAAACTAAGCGCGGGTGGCTCAAACACGTCGAAAGATTTACAACTCCTTTCACTC